>BDUI01002105.1:49419-75396 GCA_002335545.1 Apodemus speciosus | reverse complement strand
AACATGAGGAACTGTAGGAAAGGGCTGAGACCTCAGGGGGGTTGAGAACCACTGTTCTAAATCCACTGCTCTGACGCTCACGCCCGTCTCCTACCGTGACCATCAAAATGGCTCCTCTCATTTGCTCACGTCTCAGGAGTGACGTCACCATGGCTAGGCCTCCTTTTGGCTGGTGTCCCTAGCTTGTCCAAGGACAACAAGGCCCTTCAGAAGGGACGTAGCCAGGCACAGGTTGGGAGAGGCAGCCTTGTTTGGATGACACACTACATGCCAACTGCTCCCCACCTCCCAGCCGCGAGCCCCCGACGGGAATGTTGAGGACTGTGGCAGGCCCAGTGTGGCCTATTCAAACGCAGGGACAGAGAGGCAGGCCAGCGGTCCGAGGCAGGAAGAAAACGCGCACAACTGCGTCCATTCCTGCTGCCAAGCCCTGGCTATCTCCTGGATCTCAGAGTCCCCTGTCCTTCCACAGACACCTTTAYGGGAGGCTTTGCAAGCCATGGGTAGAAGATTCTGGAACATTGAGAGAGGCCGAGGGTGTATTTTCTATCCTTCAGCCTAGTCCACACATAGGATTTTCCTACATGAGGTGTACCCCACAGGCCTTCTAGCACCAAGTGGCACCAAGTGGCAGCTGACACACACCCGCAAAAGCCACGTAAGTCAGCGGGGCTGAGTTCGAATCTCAATTATATCATAAACTTGAGGTAAGCTACACTGCCCCCCAGCAGCTCATAGATAAAGCCCAAGCCAGTCCCAAGAGGAGTGAAAGCAGATCCACGAGAGAAATAGAACAGGTCTCAAGTCGATTCACCTGAGGCCCAAGCAGCCAAGACAGGCAGCACCGGATGAGTGTGCACTGCTGCCCCTGGTGGCTGCCCCTGGAACTGCAGCTCAGCTCACCCTATTGGCTCTTTTTACCAAGATAAGGCAAGATGAACCCCTCCAGGACATAAAGGGAAACTGAGACTCACAAACGTGAAGATACCATCTCAAAACTATCCTTCTAGTAGGTGACTTCACCCAGCTCATCACCACCCCGAGGAAATATCCAATCTTCCAATTTAAAACAACAAATGGAGCCGGGTGGGGGAGGGGTGGGTGTCACAGTCTCGTCCCGGTCCTAAGCTCTGCCTGCACCCAGTTCAAGGCTCCTGGAATCTCGTATATTCTTGTTAGGTGTATAATTTCTCTGTGTGCGCATTCCTCAGCTATGGACAGTTCACTCCAACTTCCTGGGACCCTAGGAGGAACCAACCTCCCATGCYCCAGCCCCTCCCGGCCCCAGCTTGCTCACCTAGCTCTGAACTTTGCTGCGGGGTGGCTGTCTCCTCGTGGTTCGCCTCGTTGGCCATGGAGCGCGTGATGCGGCCTTTGCGGCGGCCTTGGCTGTTGGCAGTTTTGCGGCCTTTGGAGGCCACGGTCTCTTTCTCGTCATTGTCTTCCCCAGAAGTGTCATCTGTCTTCTCCCTGTGGTCACAGAAGGAACACCAGGATGGATCGTCTGGGGCTGGACATCCTGAGACAACTGGGGGAGACCTTTGGGGCGCTCCATCAGAGCTAGAGAGAGGAAAGAGGTGCTGCCGGCCAAAGGGGTGCTATGGGCAGGCAGACCCCTGTGGCAGTGTCTTAGCCTTGAAGGGCGGCGGGAGCCCCTCCAGGTGTGGGTGGGAAGGGCAGATGTGAAGTCATCTGACTCTATCCGTCCCCAGTGGGCCCTCCAAAGATGCTTACTGACCCCTCCAACCATCACATATACACAGAGAGCCCGGCTAGCGGCCCTGGGACTCTACGGCCCCTTTACTAGCCACAGGGGACTTAATTCTGCACCTCTACAGGGCAATGTGCTCAGAGATACAGGCCTGCATGTTGGGGAGTCGCAGCCCAGCCCAGCTGTGGGGGTGCACATGACCTGGGGACCTGGCTTCTCAGAAGCAACTGGGGCAGATTTATCGCCTCTGTCACCCATTCATCTTCCTGAAAGATGCCGGCTGGAGCCGTAGAGCCGGGGAAGGGGACGGCTCTGCTGTGTACGGGGCCCAGCAGCACCTGCGGCCCCTCCGCCTTCTCCTGCTGGCTTGCAGTGGGCGGGTGCTGACGGGGGTGAGAATGAAGGTGGGGGCTGCCAGATGCTTGCAGCCACGTTGCCCTCCCGAGGTCCTTCAGCCCTCTCTCCCTCCTGGACCTCGGGGGGCCTCGGAGGGGAGGCAAGGCTGAGTGCCAAAGTGGCTGTCTGGATTTATGAGTCCGAGAGCAGGGCTCAAATGAGCAATCAGTCTCCTGGGTCTCTGGGGGCCGGCGAGGGGGGGTGTGCAGAGAGGGTGGGGGATGGAGGGAGCGGGGGCTGAGGCTTCCGGGAGGGAAGGCCTGGGAGAACTGACTGGGGCTCCAAACTGGCGCCAGGCTCTGCTCCCCGGGGCCCAGGTGCGACCGGCGTGGCCGCCAAGGCCTTACTTGCTGAGTTCTTCCTTCTCGGTCTCCGCATCCTGCTTCTCCTCCTCCTTGTCGGCCTCCTTCTCCTTCTCCTTCTCCTCCTTCTCCTCCTGGCTGCTCCGTGCCATCTGCTGCTGCTGTTGCTGCTGTTGCTGCTGCTGCTGCTGCTACAGCCCGGGGAGCAGAGGCAGGAGGGAAAACGGGAGACAGGTGAAGCTGGGGAAGGGAGGGACGGTGAACGCGGAGGCCAGGGCAGCCGGGAAGCCAGCCAGGTGGGAGAGTATGGAGGCCGAGGGAAGCGGGAAGAGCGCCACACTGGGCACGCRGGTTCGAGTCCTGCCTTCTCCCCTGTGCCCACCTGCGGAAAGCCCTGGCGGGGCAGAGGCAGGAGGCGGGCTGTAGCCCGGCACTCCAACGCAGGGGGTGGGGTGGGCGCAGGCGGGGGGTGGGGGGGCAAGCTCTGTCCCGCCACTGTTCCTTCCTGGCAGAAAACCATCAGTGCACAAGGGCTCTAGGGCCTTGTCTTTTATAGGATTAGGCTACCCGGGGGACAGACAGGGACACCATGGCATACTGGTACACAGAGCAACAACAGCCACTGTGGGATTCTAAGGCAACAGGGTCACTCTCTCCAACCAAGAACCCCATGTTCTCTAAGGGGAGGGGCCAGGGCCRCCATCCCACCCACAGCAGCCGTGCATGGCTCCTCCTCCTCAGCTGGGTACCAGATGTCTGCCAGCCGGCCTGGGCCCTTCTTTCAGATTCTAACCCTGGGGGGGGGGGGAGCCTCATTCTGGCAGACAGAGCCCTCTGAACCAGACACTGAAGGACTTTCCTGACAGTTCAACAGTGTCCCCTATTCATGCCCCCAAGGTGGGCCATGGAAACTGGGAGGGGGGCGTCAGAACTCAGGGAGACGGAAGTCAGCACACGGGAGGAATTCCTGCTGCTCAGCCCGCACGGCACAGCTGTGAGCACATCTGGCTTGAACTGTTCCGTGCAGGGGCACAGTATCCAAGCTGTGCCCCCCACCCCCACAGAGAGGGGCTGGGTGGGGGACGCAGATCTGACCGCCTATGGCACGAACCACGAGGTGTCTGTGCACCCCGGACTGAGCCTCTGTGTGTGGGGGTGACAGCAGAGGGTAGGCTGCCCTGGAGAGCGGCTCATTTTTCTGACTAATAGGGCCTTGGCCTGAATGAACCCATGGGTTGGCCCCTCCTGGCTCCGGAAGACTTGAAGTGGGTACCCGGTCCCTACGACCAGCCGCTCCCAGGGATCTCAAGCTTGTTATGGTCTCAAGGGCAGCTGTGCGTCCTGACGGCCAAAGGCTGTCGGATGCCAGCCGTGCAAGGCCACTGGGATCCCCGGCCGGAGGCGGCGTCAACACGTTTAAAGTTCCAGCTTAGTAACAAGTAGTGGTGCACATGTGTAACCCCAGCACCTGAGGGGGGAGGCGGGAAGGCTGAAGCAAATTAAAAAGGCTGGCCAGGGCTACATGGGGGGATCCTGTCTCAAACCCATCCAAATAAGAATAAAATAAATTCCCAGGCTGTTCCAGTGCTTCGCAGACTAGGACTCCAGACTGGCTGGCAAGTTCTTATCTGAGGGACTTCAGGCTGGAACCTGCAGGTTCCTGGCGTGGCCCTGCCACCATGGGAGCAAATGGAATGGCCACATGCCAATAAAGCTTTATTTACAAAGGCAACTAGGGGGCGGAGCTTGGCTGTGGGCTGACTCTAGGCTAGCCCCTGCCAAGTCTGATGCTAAGGTCCTCAGACCAGAGTGAGAAAACGCCAGGGTTTCTGTACCCCATGGCCGAAAGGATGCCGGGAAAGATCAGCCCCAGCTTGGAGAGCCGTGAGAAGCAGAACACCACCTCCCCTTGACTCCCGCACGTGCAAGCCATCAGTTACAGGCAAGATGGCCATGCACGTCCCCACCCCAGACCATAGCACCAGGGACCCACGGGAGCTTCAGGCATCTGTTCAGATCTGCTAGGACCCATTTCTCCTTCCTGAAGACGGCAGTGGTAAGGCCAGGTGTCAGCTGACAACACGCACGGGATGAGACTGCCCTCACATCTCATGCCCAGCCTCTTGCTCTTCCCTACAACCCTGGTATTACATTGCTCCACAGATGAGAACAAGACACAGAGAGGTAAAGCAAATCCATCCAAGGTCACACAGCACTTCCTAGCAGAGCCTGCGGCCAGATGGAGCCCCAAAGATGCCCTCCTCAGGGACCTGGTTCCTCCAAGTTAGCAGACCGCTCATCCCTACCCTAAACAAACTCTGGTCTACAGGGGTGCCAAGACCCCCAGATGTGTAGAGAACAACCTTACAGAACTCGTTCTGGAGCTGATGTGGTCAGGACTGAGGTGTTAAGGGAAGGCAGAGGTAAAACCTTTGTGGTGGGTTGAATATGCGTGGCCCAAGGGAAGTGGCTCTATTAGGAGGCGTGGCCTTGTTAGAGGAAGTGTGTCACTGTGAAGGCGGGGCTTTAAGTCCGGCCAGGGTGATCCAGACCCTCCTCCTGGCTGCCTTCGGATCAAGATCCTGGTGGAGCACCACTGCTGCCTGGACGCCAGCATGCTCCCCACCACGACGATAATGGACTGAACCTCTGAAACGAATGTTGACCCTTACAAAAGTTGCTTTGGTCATAGTGTCTCTTCACGGCAATAAAACCCTAAGAGAACCTTCAGAAGGCACAAACAGCCCTGTGTGGCCTTGAGCCACCCATACCTGCCCGGACGAGAAAGCAGGCCTGGAAGAACCCAGCCCGTGTGCTGGGTCTTCAGGGCTGTGTGGTGGCCAAGATCAAGGGAAGGGATTGGGGAGCCCCTGGATTCCATCCCAAACTTAAATAAACAAAGGAGAACCTGACAGTGCACAGCCATCCTGACTAACACACTCAGTCACTCACTCATTCAATAAACACTGTACTACCAAGAACCRGCAAACCAAACACCCCACGAACAAGTTGCAAGAGCTTCCTGTGTGGAGAAGGGGAGAGGCTGGGTGGGTGGAGGAAACCAGGGCTGGGGGTCAGAGGAGAGGGAGAACAGTCTGCAGCTGCAGTGCAGCTGGCTTCATGGCTGCTCTGGGCACACCATCCATCTCCCCTGGGGACACACAGCAAGGGATGCAGGCTCAGTGCTCACCAGAGGCTGACGTTACCTGAGTGCGGAATAGCAAGAGGCAACCATAAGGCACAGCTCCTGTCAGTAGCAGAAGCACATGCTCCTGGTTGGCTTGAGAGCAGGGCTTTTTGTTGTTGCGAGGCAGGGAGGGCTTCATTATGTAGCCCTGGTTAGCTTGAAACTCAGTACATAATCCAGACTGGCCTCGAACTCAGAGATCTTCCTGCCTCTGCCTCCTGGGTGCCGGGACTAACGGTGTGTGCCACAACACCAGGCCAGAGATCAGCTTTTAAACAGACATCAGGGGTTGAGTGAYGTGGGGCCTCTAGACCCAGCTGTGTGGCCACCGGGGTCCAGGCAGCCTCTACCGTGAAGTCATTCCCACTGCTTGATGGCGGAGCGGGAACAGGATCTAGGATGTACAACCACGAGGCCCAAGTCACATCCAGCAGGACTAAGAATTTACATGGTAACACTGGCCCTTCATACCGGGGCTCCCAGAATTAACTGTCGGAGCTTTCCCGAGCTGCGCTGCTGTGGAGACATTTCTCCAGAGCACCTGCCCAGAAGTCAGTTCACGATGGCCAGTGGCTTGTCTACTTATAAATTCATAGAACTTGGGACGGAGCCCTGGGCTTTGGCACAAGCCAGCCAAGCGCTGTAGCCCTGAGCTGCACCTCCAACCCCGAGGCCCCATTTTTAAATCCTCAACTGCGGGCTGTGGATGGGACTCAGTAGATGTGCTGGCTAGTTYTATGTCAAGTTGACATAAGCTAGTCATTTAGGTAGAGGGAATCTCCTTTGAGAAAATAGCCCCATCAGCTCGTGGGCAAGCCTGGGGTGCATTTTCTTGGTTGACGGTGATACGGAAGGGACATCCGTGCTGGGCCTACCTCCACGTTAGCTTGCTCCCACTTCCTCCTGCCCTCAGGACGAGGCGACCGAAGGGTCCCTTCCTGTGACCTTTGCACCTACTGTGCCTTTTGCCTGGCCAGTTCCTTCTTACTGCTCGTCCGTTCCTTCGAGGGGTCAGAGCCCTGAAAGCCACTCTTGATCACACGGCCCCAGGACCTCAGTAGTCCTGCACACCACCTCCRCGTGGCGGTGGGGACCTCAACTGTCTTGTTCACCGTGACAGCAAACTCCAGGCCGCAGGGCCTTTGCTGGCTCCCAGTGCTACTGATCTAGTAAGAGTAAGTAGCGTTGAGGAGCCCGGGCGATGTCTGTCCCAGCAGAGTGATGGCCGGTGACCAACAGCACCCACACTTCCCACCTCCAATGTGCTGCTTGGGGGGCGGGGGGGGGGGGGCTGGGCCCCTGTGCTGTGTGTCCTGGCCCAGGCGAATGTCTTGAACCCTTCTCGTCTCCCATGGAAGTGATCTACCTTCTTCCAGCCACAGGGTACAGCCTCTCCGGCCTCCTGGGCGCCCCAGCTGCCAGCCCTGAGTAGGGTCCCACAAGGCATGTCTAACAGACAGAGGACCTGGGGGAGGGGCTCTGAGGAGACAGGAAGTCAGGGATGCCTGCTCAGCGGGGCCTAAACTGGCACAGGTCTGTCCCGCACAGAACATCCTCAGTAAAGCAGCTAGCCAGTCTGCCAGGGACTGGACCCAGAAACTTCAGACCTTAGGCTGAAGGCTTTCGACTAAGGTCTGAGACACAGCCCATACCCTCACTGACGACCAACAACCAAACAGCCTAGCCAGGACACCGCGGCTTAGCGCGGCACGCAGGCTCCGACCATCAATCTGGTTACCTCACAGGCAAGAAACAGCTAGCTGGTCCGGAAGGGAAGAGGGACACCCATTCACTGCCCAAGTCTGTCTGCTGCTGCCCTGGGCCCCCTGGTCATACTGCTCCTGGGCAGGCGATCTGGGCCCTGCCTGGGAACAAGGTCGTCTGTCCCTTGTCAAGCAACCAGAGCAAAATGGCAAAGTGGGGGAGGGAAAGTAAAGAGGTGAGCTGGAGACAAAGAAGTGACACAGGGTCACAAGAGAAAAGAGAGCTAGGAAGGCAGAGCAAAAGACAGATGGACAGACACAGGGAAGGTGGGTGAAGAGGTGAGACAGGAACAAAGAGGAGGTGACACAGTCACAGAGACAAAGACGGACGGAAGGGACACACCACACACACACACACACACACACACACACACACAGCAGAAACAGACAAGAGACCGGGCCACACAGAGAAAAAGGAAGAGTCGGAAGCTACGCACGGCCACGGAGAGTCTGAACAGCATGTGTGGCCAAGGCCAGGAAGGGCAGTGTGACAGAGGGTCAGGGGGCAGCCGACAGAGCACCGTGGGCCAGGATGTGAAGCTGACATCAGTGAGGATGGAGACCCTCCGCCACAGACTTCCCCTCAGCAAAAGGGGCTGGCCCGGAGGTCAGGAGTCCAGGACAGACTTTTCCTGTCCATGTCCTGCCTCTGCAGGAAAATGCTCCAGTCTACCCTCGGGGACACGCCTGCTCGGCCGCGGGTCCCTCTCCACCCCAGGAGGGCCACAGCTTCTGCCGACTGGGCATGTGTAGGCTTAGGACGCCACGCTGTGCAGAACCACAGCCTATGGCCCTTCTTGGGGCAGATCTGGGAGAGGGACCAGGAGCGGTTGGTCATCAGACTGATGTCCAGTCAGGTCCATCGGCCAATGGGGCAGCTTGGGGAAAGGTGCCAGAACATGGTCCTGAGAGCAGGTTCGGGAGGTCACCGTCCCCAGAGCCTATGCCTGAGCCTGCCTCACCTTAGGCAGAGGCCGCAGAAGCTTCTAGAATGGGAGCTGCCCTGACAGCTAAGCCAACGGGTAAGTCTACCACTCCACACGGTCAGCTACACTTCTCACCCATGGGCAGCTGAGGCGGGTCAAGTCTCTCTCTTTCTTGTCCAGGTGGGCCGAGAGCTGAGGCGGGACACTGGTGGCCACCACTGATACCCAGTGGTTTCCGTGAGGGAGGGGCTTATCACCTCTGCCGTGTTTTAAATGCTACCACTGAACAAGCACTCTGACAAYGGGCAGGTGGGGAACAGAGGGAAGAGCTGGCTAGCCAGGGTCAGGCCAGCATGGATGCCACAGGGCAGGTGGAGGACACAGACATGTCACACACAGGAGGCACATCCAAGAGACCTGCCCACTGCCATCTCAACCTGCTCAGGGACACTCCAGAAAGGGCCCCGAGGGTGTGTAAGCTCCCCCCACCCCGCCCTGCTTGTTTGGGTGCTAGCCCCTAGGATTGAGGTTCCTGGGGTTACTCCACTAACAGCAGGTTTTGAGGAACCAAAGAGTCTTGGGCCAGACATGCTAGCAAACAGAGGGGGTTAACCTGAGAGTCCACATCTCCACAGATGCCCATCCCAGTGTGGGCAGGGAGAGCTAGGTGCTAAATGTCCAGGTGTCCCTAGGGTCACCTCTCTGCCTCCACATTTCTTAGTTCAGTCCCATCAAGGCGGAATTGAGAGTAGAGGGGGTCCCAGTCTCTGGGGTAGGCACCAAGGCGGAGCCTGAGGAGGACGGCTGGGACCTTAAGCACCCAGAAAGTACCACCTGATGTCTACCTTGCAACTCTTGCCTGAGAGTCTGAGGGTGGGGATGGCTTGCTGGAATTCCCAGTGCCTTTCTGAACGTTACACGGGGACTCCCCRGTAATGGCTCTCCGATCTCAGCAGGCAGCAAGGTCTCAATTCCTTCCCAGAGGAGCACACCATCCTAGCCAGCGACTAGGCATCTCTCGAGGAGACTCTGAGTGGCACCTGGTGTGCCGAGAAGCAGAATGACCACTTGTGGCTTTCCTAAGCAACAGTGTGGCCGGAAGCCACAGGAACCACACACCAGGACCACAGGCACCGCRGCATCTGCAAACAGGGGCCACCCCGGAGCAAGGGGTGAGGAACAGTGGAAAACAGTGAACGGGTGTGTGTGTGTGTGTGTGTGTGTGTGTGTGTGTGTGTGTGTGTGTGTATATGAAGAGAGAGAGAGAGAGAGAGAGAGAGAGAGAGAGAGAGAGAGAGAGAGAGAGAGAGAGAGAGAGAGCCCCTACCAGCTCCTGGAGGCAGGCACACCTTCTCCAGGAAAGGGGAACAGTCAGAAGTCGCAAATGGACAGAGGCAGCCGGGTGAGGCCAGGCCTTGCTCTGCCTCAGTGGGAACAGCTTTCCGCCCTCAGCCCTGTGTCAGGACACGCCACCACAGCAGAGCCTGGCAAACTGTCCCTAGAGCGCAGGGACCCGGCAAGCAGTGCTGCACACGAGGCCCACCGGTGCGGCTGAGCAGAGATCTTGGGTGGGGCCCCACTACCCCGTGATCCCAGCAGAGCAACCATCCTCCCACAGCCTAGGGAGCGGGCCTGACCGTGTGGGTGTTCCTTTAGCTAGTTACGACCCCAGCTCTCTAAGTAGAAAGGAATTGCCCAGAACCTCTGCCTTAAGCTGCTTCACGTTCAAATGCATGAGATACTGTGATAATGTGCCACCGTCACCATGGCTGCTCTAACTGTGGCTCTGTTTGGGGGAGGCTTAGGAGGTGTATTCCTGTGTGTGTGTGGGCGGGGCGGGGGGGGTGTCTGTCATCAGAGGTGAGCTCTGCGCTTTAAGAACTACCTGTGCCCCCGATCTTGGAGTCTGTGGTTCCGGATATGACCACTCAGCYTCCTGCCCCTGTTCCACACCTGCCATTGGCTGCCAAGCCTCCCTACCGGGAGGGACTCTCAACTCTCAAGAAGAATGTGAACCCCACGTAAACTCGTGCTTCTGAAAGTCGCCTAGGCAATGGTCTTTTATCGCAGCGACAGAAAAGTAAGACAGTCACTGGCATCACCAACATCACCATCGGGCTGGGTGACGGTGGCACGCACCTTTAACCACAGTGCCTGGGAGGCGGAGACAGGCAGATCTCAGAGTTCAAGGCCATTCTGGTGTACAGAGCGAGTTCCAGGACAGGAAGGAATACACAGAGAAACCCTTCCATGAAAAACCAACCCAAACAAACACCAGCATCACTACCACCACTATTATCAACCATCATCACCAAAGACCATGATCACCAGTGTTACCAAAACCATCATCATCACCATTATCATTAGCATCATTATCACCATCACCATCACAGCCACCACCACGGCAGGCGGCAGCATCCCCCCCACTTATCCCTACAGGGCTAGGTGCGGATTTACACAGGGCCCCATGTCGTCATAAACCCAATGCCTCCCGGTCTCACCACACTTCCCAATGGGTGTCCAACTGACTTTTTGTCCATCGGCCAAGAAAATTCCTAAATGCCTCAGCAAAGCCCCCAGCATGTCCCCCACTCTGTGTTACAACACTGTGGAGTCCCACCGCGGAGTCCCACATCTGTCAGAACCATAAGCCAGCCAGCTCACTGTGGGCGCATAAAATGAGCTGGAAAAACCACAGCCACAGACCAAATCCTGCCATCCTTCAAGTCCAGAGTGGACAMGGACAGAGCCCTGGGTGTCTGAGCGTGCACACAAGTGTATTTATCTGTGTCCGTGTGCACGTGTGCATGGAGGGTCAGAGGTCAGGCAGTGGTCTTCGGGAGCTGTCCACCTTGCATTTGGAGACCGAATCTCTCTAGGGTCTACAGTCAACCTGGTCAGCAAGTCACGTGTCCCGTCTCCACCTCTCTTCCACTGGGATTACGAGCGTGTGATACGACACCAAGCTTTTTGGGTGGATCTAGGGATTGAATTGGGGTTCTCACGCTCTCATAGCAGGCATTTTTACCGGGGTGTTTCGCTTGTCTCAGCGGACTGACCTCCCGATCTGCACTTTGCTTAACTGGACCAGAAAAYGGCTGTTTTGTGGGACAGYGGTCCCTGTTCGTGATGGTCCAGCCCAATTCACAACAAGGTCTGACCTTTGCCAATCTGGGAGAGGAAGGTGACCGCCACATAATCTCTCTCCACCTCCCAAAAGTCACACCCCCAGAATCCCTGGTTTCTGTGTATCAGGGTCCTGTGCACTGTCCGCATTTACTTAACATCTCTCCGAGATCTGCCAGCTTTTGCTAAAGGTGGACAGCGACACTGTAGGCCRCAGGCTGTGCAGGAATGGCACTGTGCCAATAAAGCTTTATTTACACAGCCGGCGGAGAGCAGAACTGCTAGCTGCCAGCTGCTGGCGCTCTAGGCTCAYGGTACACACCAAGGCATGAAACGGACGTGGTGACCACTGGCTATTTCTCCTCTCAAATATCCAGGAGTGAAGGGGCAGAGTCGGGAAAGCTCAGTGGGTCTCCCCAGACTGTCCTGGGCAGTCTTAGGCTCCCGCTTTTGTGTATGGCTGTTCTCTGCACATTTATCTCTGTACTGTGTGTGTGTGTGTGTGTGTGTGTGTGTGTGTGTGTGTGTGTGTGTGTGTATCTGTGTGTACCCGATAACACTGAGACCAGAGGAGGACACTGGATCCCCTTGTACTGGAGTTACAGGTGGCTGTGGCTAAGAATCAAACTTGGGACCTCTGGAGGAGCAGCCAGTGCTCTTAACTGCTGAGCTAGCCCTTCAGCCCTGAAATGTAGCCTCGGAATAGTAAGGACTATGGACTGGCCAGCTCTGAGCCAGGGACACCCTAGCTAAGACAGAAGGGGCTGCTGTTTCCGCCTCTGTACGCTGTGAACAAGCTCTGCAGATCAGATGCTATAGAGGGAGACCTAATGGTAGAATTGTATGACACCAATCATGAAGGACAAGGACCACCCAGCAAGTGTCCCTGGAGTCCCCAAAGCCAAGCAGCCCACACCAGGTCTCACCTGACTCTTGCCGCGGCGCCGATAGCTCCGCCTCACCAAGCTCTTGTAATTTTCATTCTTCTTGGTCAGGTAGTAATAGAGGACACACTCAGCTACCGTCTGCGGGGCAGAGAGAAGACGCTGAGGAGTGTATGGGGTGAGAGAATTCACAGCAGGAGCCAGGAGCCAGAGGCCCGAGTTCAAATCCTAGTTCCTCTGATGACAAGCTGGGTRGCCCTGGGAAAAGTATCTAACCTCTCTGGATACCAACCGGCTTGCAGAAACTGATGGTGCTGGTGGGTTACTCTGAACGAGACACACACAGGACAAAGCCTGGCACGGAGACACAGACGCTAGAGTCACAGGCGATCAACACAAACCCTGTCCTTGCAACTGTAGGTAACAGTGATGACATCACAGCCGCTCAGCTCCCATGGAGGACAAAGCCGCAGACACTCAGAGCTACGCAAACCCGGCCTTTGCCACGCATGGCTCTGTGCTCTCTCCCTGACATCCGGGATCTTGAACAACCTCTCCCAGAATTGAAGCGTCACGGACAAGACGCTTCAATGGATACCTGCAGTGGCAACCGGGTCTGAGATGTCCATGCCTTGTGTTTGACCCAGTGCCAAGCCAGGGACCACGAGGACTGTGGGGTGGGACAGACCCCAGCTGCCTACACATCAGGGCCACTCCTGGAGTGTGCCATGAACAAACACTATTTCCACAGGATCCCCCAAGCCAACCCTTGCCCACACCCATGACCCACCAGAGGAACTGTGTGCCAGCCAGTCCAGGAAGGTGATACGGGCTGAGCAGCCACCTGTGTCCTAGAAGCTTGGCTCTGCCTCATCCACACCCTCTCTCYGGCAGAGTCCCCTCCCCCCTCCCCCACAGCCTTACTCAACCTCCAATCTCAGAGCCATTCTGGCTCCGTGGA
This sequence comes from Apodemus speciosus, assembly GCA_002335545.1. NCBI lineage: Eukaryota > Metazoa > Chordata > Mammalia > Rodentia > Muridae > Apodemus > Apodemus speciosus. The sequence continues at coordinate 62,140 of BDUI01002105.1, read as the reverse complement.
ACCCTGGCCTTAAATCTAGGACTACTGAGTCACCCACACCCATCAGGATGCATCACCAGACAGGTAAGCTATTTATAACGCTGGTTCCCAACACTGAGTCTTCAGGTACCRGATCCCAGGGGGTCCCATCTCTCCAGAACGCATCAGCCCAGTCATGAGGAATGATCTTGTCTTTGAAAATGGCTATCTAGATCCTGTGTCCCACCTCCCACCCGCTGCCAGCATCTCTGGGACTCAGCGCAGGGGACCGGGCAAGCTAGACATCCCACTGTTGAGGGTCTAGACACCAACTGCAGCCCTCGAGGGTGGGCCCTGGTAGTCTTAGGTGCTGGGTCTACAGAACCAACTCCAGCATACAGCCAACGCTGCTACCTGCCCACCAAGGGTTGTTTATGTGTGCTGTGGGCTAGTCTAGTATGTGAGTAAAAGCCAGCTAACCGTCCTTTGGGGACAATGGGACTCCTTACCGACAAGAGGCAGAGCCAGAGCAGAGTGCTCCAGGCTCTGGTTTGGGAAACAGGCTGGGTTCAAATATCAATGCTACATGAAGGTTTATTCAGAATGATAGACGTGTTAGCCACACACCGGAAGTGGTATCTAGAGTTGTCAGAAAGCCCGTAATTCCCATGACAAGGACCCAGGAGATTACTCCACACAGGCCTGGATGCAGGCCATACCTGGCCACAAGGCCTCAGCTGGAACGTGGCAAAACTCTCAGAACTGGTGCCCAACCCAGTGTGCTGGGCAAATGGCTAAGTGATGCCAGTCCCCACAGCTTTCCTGGGCGGCCTGGGCTTGAAGTCTGAGGCTCCTCCCCATCCCGGGTGGGGCCTGCCTGGCTTTCCCCGAGAAAGGAGAAAGGAGGCGGAGGCAGAAAAAAGATGGAGCTGGCCAGAGAGACAGAGGAGGGGCAATGCTCTCCACCCAGCCCAGACACCGGCCCTGGGGACTGATGGCAAGCAGGTTTAGTGCCCAGCACTGCCAGCTAGAGATGGGCACTCACCTTTCTCTCCAGGAATGAGGCGATCAGGCCAAAGTTCTTGGGGTGCTGCATGAACCTGGGGAGAAGAGAAAGACAGGCCAACGTTGAGGCCAGGCTGAGGCTGAGGGAGGCCCTACAGGACAACCGAGAATGAGAGTGCCCGGTGCCTGCCACCCCAGCCTGGCTTGGCGGGCGCCGCCCCACTAGCAGATCTTCAGGGCGTGGGAAGGGCTGCGGGGCAGGGACCAGGGTCCAGGGCGTTCCTCCAGTGACTCACTGGCTGTAATGCCTTTGAAAATACATTTGTTTGTCTTGCCGCAGGCTTCCAGGAAAAATGAGGACACGGGATTCAGCTTGCCAGTGGGGTCCCCCCACCCCCCCAGATCTGCTTTTGTCTCTCTCCTCAGCCTGGTCTAAGAAGCTGAGCCTGGCTCRGCCTGGCCTGGCCTAGCCTACGCCAAGCCAAGCCTGCCTGGGCGAGGTCAGAGAAGCCAGCAGCAAGGCCTCCGAGTGCTGGAGCAGAGCCTCGGATGCTCAGGAAAAGCCAAAAGTGGCTGGAGCCGCAGGGGGTGGCGGGAACTGGCGCCAAGCCACCAGCTTCCTGCGGAGCCTCAGCATTACTGGGAAAGCCAGCCCGCTGAAATGCCGGGCCAGGCAGCTGTGGGGGTGGGGAGAGGGCCAAGGCCTGCACACCCTAAGGGTGCTGGGCGTCGTCATTGGGCCCGCCCCCTTGTCTCCAAAGAATTGCCACCACCCCGGTATCTCCCAGGGGTAAGAAATGGCTGCCAGCAATACCGATCCGGTTCCCACCAGAGTGCAGCCTGTGTTGGGCTGCCCCGCCTGGCCTCCAGGTGGCTGGGCAGTAGGCCAAGGCCCCTCCCGCTCTCCCCGCCAGACACTGGGGAATCCGGAAGAGCCTCTAAACTCTTCCCAAGGAAGCGGAGGTAGCAGAGCGGGAGGATGGCGGCCACCCTGCCAGGGCCCCGCCCACCCAGATGGTAGGCAAGCCTAGGGTACCACTCTCGCCCCGCCCCCATCCCTTCTATAGGATTTCCCTAGGCAGTGATGGGTCCCAGGACAACCAAAGTTCAGACACTGCAGGGCACCTGTCCCTCTTCCCACCACAGTTCACTGAGGAGAAGTTGAGCCAGGTCTGATGATACAACTTATAATCCAGCAACTCTGGATTATAACTCCGGCCTGGGGTACAGTGAGATTCAAACCAAGCAGGGCAATTCAGTGAGACCTCATCTCAGAACTAAAGCAGGAGGCTCAGAGCTATCAAGAGACAGGCACGCATGAGGTCCTGGGTCCCGYCGGGCCTGGGTGCCCCATGCTGCTGTGTATGAGGCAGTGTGTATGGGGTTGTATATCTAAGGATCAACTGGTCACAGGCCAGTAAGGCTCCAAAAAGAAGTCCCCCGTAGCCACACATGCCTAGATCACCGGTACTATAGGCTGAGGCAAGGAGTTTTGGAGTTCAAAGACAGTCTGTGCTGCAGAAAAAGTCCTGCCTTAAAAAAAAAAGTAACACGGGCAGGTCACGGTGGCTTTTGACTATGATCCTAGCATTGGGGAGGCTGAGGCAGGAGGGTTCAAGACCAGCCGTGGCTATACAATGAGGCTGAGGCTAGCCTGAGCTATGAGACTCTGGAAAACAAAACAGTATAAACACTACCCGCTCCCCCCCCACGCCCCCCACAAAAGTCAGGCAACAGAAGGTTCACACATGCACGAGCACGCACACTCACACGCACGTGCACACACACATGCACCACCTGGGCCTGTGCAAACCATATTCGGTCTTCCTGAGTTAGTGTTCCCTAAAACACTCCGAGTGATGACAGTTGAGGCGAACTTCCCTTAAATCTGGTATGTGACTGACCTCGAGGTAAGAATGGGGACACCCAGGTCTTCTGCAAATCATCACCTTTTCACAGAAGGGACAGGGTGTCCTAGCTTCTCTTGCTGGGGCTCCCAGCCTCTCCCAGGGCAGAGTGGCTGCCAGCGGTACCAGACTGCTTCCCCCGAGAGCCCGGCCGGCCTATGCTGAGCAGCCGCCATAGAGCTTCCGCAGGCACAAGGAGAATACTATAAAGCTCTGCCCATTTTACACAGGAGGAAACCGAGGCTGGCTTGTGCACGGCCACAGTCTGTGAATGACATCTGTACATTTTCAGGCCAGTCTGGATGCCATCAGCACCTTGGCAAGTAAGCCCTCAAGGGAGACCACCATCTTTCGAAGACCAGCGTAATGTGGCTGTGCCTTGCGTAGACAGAAGATGCACCGGTACACATCTGGTCATCGGTTCATCAGTTATGGAATTACCACAGTAAATCACAAGGTCTGAAGAGCAAAGTGACTTTCCTAGAAAGGTTTAGCCACTGAAAGTACTCCTAAGTGTTCACTCATTAAAAGGAGCAGGCCGCCCAGGGACAGCGTCACGCAGGGCCTCAGCCACCTCAGGACCACTATCCTGAGTCAGGTGGTAAAGCGCACCAGACAGAGAACAGGATCCTAGATACAAGCCACAAAGAGATGAAGGGCGAGGCCCCTGGCCCGAGCTGCCTGTAGGAGCAGCTCCTCGGGGTATGGGACGTCTCCCACTTTCCGGGGATAGGAGACTCACTCAGAGGATTTTTTTGTGTTTCCATGGCCAAAAGCTACTTTGAAGACCTGTCGCTTGTGCCCAAGCCCACGTGTAGCAGTCAAGCTTTGTCTGTGATCTGGGATGGGGCCAGCCTGTTGGGCAGCGTCCTTCCAAGGGTAGGTACAGCCTGACCCTGGACAACTGTCCCCCCAGCAGACATCTGGAAAAGTTCTGGGGCAGACAAGGGTCTCTCTCCAGAGGGAAAAGGGGTCACCCACTCCGCTCAGTGGAGGCCTGCTGGCAAGAACCTCCCTCTCCCCAGGACCCCTGGGCAACATGCCAGTTCCTGTCCCTGCTTCAATTTCTACACTCCAGCCTCTCAGGGGTTCTGGTCCTCTCTGAGGAAGGGGTTCTGCTTCTAGGTGGAGTGTTTACAGAGTTCTGCTCCAAATAACACACATAAGAATATTATCGGGACATCTACACCACCACCTTTTCTGGGGTCCCCTGAAATGGGGAGTTGTCTCTTTCTACTGTCTCTCTACCTGGAGACCACACCTCAGGTCCTCGCCTGGGCTGGAATGGTCTTTCTTCCACCCAGAAGCTACAAACTTCTCTCCCCCAGACTGTCCTGGAGGAGCCTCCCGGAGACCCATTTTTTGAGACAGGGTCTCATTGTGTAGATCAATGTGGGCGGGAAGTGGAAAAGATATCCCTGCCTCAGCCTCCCTACGGGGCTGGGATTAAAGGCGTGGCCACCACACCCAACTGAGCTTCATCTCTAACTACCTCGGCCTGCTCCTGCTCACTGCAGGCCTGGCTTCTCCACATGGCCCCTCCACTCTAGCTGGCCAGCCGTGCCCAGGCTCCACCATATGCAGCTCTGACAGGGTCCCTGTCGGGCGTCTTCATGCCTCTGAGCCTATGGGTGGGAACTGTCTGGCTGAACACGTAAGACTCCCATGGAGATGGAGGCAGAGAGAGAGGCTGAGGACCTCCCTGTACCACCAGCGCAGGGAGAGCTCTGGACAYAATGTCCCTGAGACTAGAGTGCGGCAACTGACAGGAGGCAGGCAGGGCTCCCTGGCAGCCCCAGACGACACTCACTTCTCCCGGAAGGTGTCCCTCTCCTGCTCACTCCACATGTTGGTGACCTGACGATCCTTGTACACCTTCATGGGGTCATCCATGAGTCCATTCATGTTAATGAACTTGATCCTCTGCTGGTCCGCGTCGTACAGCATGGGCGGGATCACGGCCAGCTGGCGCATCTGCTTCTCCAGGTTCTGTGGCAGAGCACGAGGGTGGGGTCAGAGGGCAAGTGCAGGGCCCCGGCAGGTAAGGGGCGGGCACCCTGGCCCTTGGACATTCCGTAGGGGAGGGGCGATGAACTGAAAGCCAGCAGTGGCTGGTGCTGGTGAGGATTTAGAGGAATGGGGCAGTTAAGGAAAGTAAGGGCTGTAAATTCAGTGCAAGGCATGAGGCCTTATCTGCAGTAGGAGAGGCCATGAATCTTGCCCCCACAAAGGCAGTGTAATAAAACACTGTGAAGACAGGGACAGGGCCCAGCCCAGCCTGGTTCCACGYACTCTCAGAATGGCACGTCTGGCTTGGAGCCCAAAATCCAGGGGACAGCACAGGACATGCAGAGGACCCAGTCACTTTCAGGCTCAGGTCTGGCTTTGGTATCATCCTCTGGGGCCTCGGCCTGCTCTGCCCTTCCTCTGTGGTTGCCTCACCCATCCGTGTTAGGAAGATGCTACCGACTTTCCAAGTGTCTCCTGCCCAGTACCCTCTGGTTCTGACCCAGACTCGTCTCCAGCCTTGTTCTGGCAATGGCTTCCCCAAGAGGTGGCAGCCACAGCACTCCTGTGTGGTTAGGACCTAGGGAAGGGGCCCCCGTGTGGGTGGCCAGGGCTGCTGTCTCCCTGCTTCCAGAGGAAATGAAAGCCACGCCGGCACCCACATTGGTGGGACAGGGGTTGAACCCAGCCGCATGCCCGCCGGCAAGGACGGCCCCACAGCTGTCGCCTGTGGGTTTTTTGAGTTCTGCTTTCTGTCCACAAGAGGACGAGAGGTTTTCCAGAAGAACTCTGGCAAGAGGATGTCCCTTYGAGACCAGGCATTGCAGTGGGGTGCAAGCCCCGAGTTGCTAAGGCTGCGGGGTGCATGGGGCTGGCAGTGTGTACGAGGAGACTGGGTAAGTGGCCATCTCTGGTACATGGTCAGTGCTGCATAGACCGGGACTCAGCTTGGAAAAGGGCTTAAGTAGTCACTCCACAGCCACAGAGGCGGCACCGGCTGCGGTCCAGTATTCCATCTTAGGTCTCCGTGTAAACAGCCCCAAGGGGCTCAGAGGGGACATGGGGGCTACAGCCACCTCTACCGACAGCAGAGCCACCAGGAAGCAAACAATGGTCCTGGGACATGGCGTTCTAGGTCCACTGTGGTGCCAGCCAGATGGCATTACTGTACACCTGGCCCAGAGGGCAGAATGGTCCCCTCATTGGGGACAAGCACCTGTTCTACCCCATGGCCTTCTCTGTGATGGTGACCATAGTCAGGATCACCACTATTGCCACTGAGTACCCAGGGAGGACCAAGGGGGCAGCAGGCCACCAGGCCAGCTCCACTAGGACAGCCCTCCCGAGCTCAACAGACACCCTGAACCATGGCAGCGGAAGAAGAGTGAGGGGCGCTTAGCCCTGTCCCACACCCAGCTTCCCGATGTCCCTTTGGGCACTAGAGGCTTTTCAGATCAGAGAACTTCCCCAACTATGTCCTGCCAGGTTACCCTCCACAGCTGCTGGTGTCCCTGTCAACTCTGCCCTTTGAGGGAGGGGCACGGCCACTTCTTGCTGCTGTGCCCACACTGCGTCTGACACTTGCCCACCACCGGCCTCTGGAGTAAAAGCATCAGGTGGTTTCCTTTCCTGCTGGCACCTGACCACTGTGGCAGGAAATATGTGTAAGGGACACGAAGAGGGCCGTGCAGAGGCGACGGGGCGCGCACGCATGCGCGGTGTCACTGTGGACTTACCTCCTGCTCGGACAAGCCGTCTATGATCTCGGAAACCTCATGCTCGCTGCGGGCAGCCGACATGGAGAGCCCACTGCCACGCTGGCCCACCCTGCTGGAAAGCAGAGGGACACGGTCAGGACCCGCCGTCCTACTGAGAGGCCAGGCCTGGACCATGGAGAACATTCTAGAGGGGATGCATGGGTGACTTCCCAAGGGGAGATCAGGGCTGAGCCTCCCACCTTCACAGCTGGCCACAGGCTTGGAGCCCAGGGAGGCTGGGGAGCCGCTCAGGATTGTCAACCCCTGAGGCTCCAAGATGGCAGGCCATCTCCCATCAAGGAAAGACAGAGCCCCAGCAGGAGCGCAATGCTGCCTCCGGCCTGAGGACTAGGAGCAGGTTTCTGGGTCTCAGGTCAGCCTGATGAGCCTTTGCATGCAGATGACCACACCCAATTAGTCTCCCTTGCTGAAAACAGCCTGCCCAGGTTTCTACCCTCATGGCCACAGTGAGTACAGGCCCCCGCCTCGGCAGAGCTGGGTCTAGCCATCTTCCCAATACCCCCCTCCCCGCCGCTGCCCCCAGGCAGAATCTCACTCAGCCGCTTTAGCAGGTATGGGGTAGGGGAGGTGATGACAGCAAGACAATGCTCATGGGTGATGGCTCCAGGCCCAGCAGGTCACTCTGTGTGGCTCGGGCCACCAGGGGCCCACGTGAACCAGCACAGCATTCACCTCTATACGCGCTCATGCCCGTGAGTATTTTCTTACATGGGCACGCGTCTGCACCCTCACCTCTGCTCCCTGGCCTCTGGGCCTTCACTTCCGCATGCACTCACCCCTGCATGTGCTCTCCCTAGCACGTGCTCATCGCTTCGCCCTCAGCTCTGCACTCCCTCACCCCTGCGCGCCGTCCTGGGTGGCACCCTTACCTCTGCATGCGCTCCTGCAGCTCCCGCTGCTTGCGGATCTCCGGGAACTGCTTCTCGTAGTACTCCCTCACCTTGCTCTCCTTGGCCCGCCTCCGCGGATTATTCTCGATGCGCTCTACCTTCTTCTCCCACGCCTCCATGAGCTGGTCATAGCGCTGGCAGAAGCGCTGCTCCTGGGAGGGGGGCAGGGCCAGAAGGCGGCGTGCTGGTGAGGGCCGGGGACTGACCCCTGCACTCCCATGGGCAGATGGGGKATGGGGACACACCAACACACACAGTCACAGTCACAGAGCTGCCCGCCCCTGAGAAGCCACAGGTGCCCCATGGGATACGACCACTCCTCTGCAGGGGCCTTGTCTGACCCCGAAGCCCCCAGCCCCATCAGATTACCCCCCAGGTCACACAGTCATATGAGAAACATCCCTGAACCAATAGGCCGGGCTCAGGCCCTGTGTTCACACGGGCTACCAAGGACACTGCACAGCAGATCAAGCCAGGCCCCGCCCCTGCAGGAAGTTGTCCTGGGCAGCATGGTTCTGTAGGGCTCTTGTGGCCCAGAAGAGGTGTCCCCAGGGAGTATCCACTTTCTAGGCAGTTCCTCGTCCCTGGTCTCTGGTGCAGCCACACTCCCCAAATCTAAGAGTCCAAAACCTAGCAGACGCTGGAGGGAAGGCTCTGCCCTCTTCTGCAGGATGAGGAAGTCCCCCTCCCTGTCTAACCACCAGCTGCCTGCTGTGTCTCTCTTAACCAGCCCAGAGCACAGATACATGCCCTGTGTATATCCAAGGAGATCATTACAAAAACCCCTCCTCTAGGAGCCACAGAAGAACAGGAGACACRGTCATCCTGACACCTTAGATATGTTCTTGTGCCCAGATACCTGCCACAGCGTGCTTAGCCTCTGACCCGGAGCCCCCTGTGTCTGTGGCTCAAAGTGGTTGAACAATAGCCCCTGAGGTACTGGACTCTCACTGAGGGACGATGGGAAGTAGTGAGTGGGGGAGGGGCGCAACACACTCCACCAGCCCAGCCAAGGCCTCTGGGCTCCCACCCAGAGGCCCACAGAGAAGAGAGAGAACACTCGGACACCAGAGGCCAGAGACAGCAGAGGACACCAGAGCTGACGTCAGTCAGTTGGCAGCTGAGRGCTGGGGCTGTCCCAAACCCTGCAGACAAGCAACAGGGCCCCAAGACCTCAGGAACGGATATCCCACATGCTCCACAGCCCCAGGCAATAGCACAAAGGCCCAAGCAGCTCCCCAGGGGGCGGGGATGCGGTTCTGTCTGAGACGGGACAGTCTCTGTCTAGGTCAAACCACAGTGTGGCCTGCTGCAGTCTGTCTCATCTACTGCAGAGGTGTGAGCACCTGGTTCACCACAGAGCTAGGATCCATTGATGACCACTGTCTAGAGACAGCAGGACAGTGCTCACAGGAAGGGAGGGGGGAGGGAGGGGGAGGGAAGGAGGGAGGGAGGGAGGGAGCTTGGCCAGGCAGGAGCAGACCTCTGTCAGCCTATGCTGGGCGGGAACATGGCTGACTGGTGTCCAGCACACTTGGCCCCGCAGGAAGAAGTGAGGCAGGCTTCTTCTCTCTGGGTAGCATCAGGGGCTCCCAGGGAATGGCCCCAGTCCTGGGGTCTGCGTCACAACAGAGCAGGAGGCCGAGCTGAGAGGGAAGGCCCACTGTCTAGCCTCTCTGGGCCTTGCTGGAAACTGAGCCAACACAGCAGCACAGAGGCCTTCCCTCCTTCCCTCCCTAGGGTGGACCAACTGGGCTGCAGAGCCGGGGGCTCGAGGCTTTCCCCTCATCTTTAAAAACCAGCTCCCCAGAAATCGGGGAGAGTTTCTTCCTGCCCCTCCTCCAGTCTGCGAGGACCTCTGACGTGGGATGGCAGATCCGGCTGAGGGCCAAAGCTCAGGACAAGCTGTGGGTGGCATCTAGAAACGGCACGATGGGACTGCAGGGTGCTGAGGGGACCGTGACGCCTGCCTTCCCCTCACCCCACAGCAGCAGGGGCCTGTGGGCCTTGGTGTGCACATGGCGGTCCTGGCACTGACCAGCCTGATCTTAGGGTGAGGGCGCTCTCCTGCTGCCCAATGCACGGCACATCCCACACTAAGGGCAGATTTATTAGGAATGCACTCCGTGCTCCTCTGTGAGGACGGACATCAGCAGTCCTCTGCCGAGCGACCCCAGGGCCTTTACACCTGCCATGCTCTCCCTCAGCAAAGATCTGCACACACTAGCTCGCCCTCCCTCAGTCCTTCCACCTCAGCGGGGCCACTGCTCCTCCCTCCGCTGCATGGGTCACCTTCTGGGACCTCAGCCCTCCGGTACCTCAGCTCACCCCCCTCCCCATCCTGTCCAAACTACTCGGGGCAAGATCTGCTTAACCCAAGACTAAGGAACAAGGCAGCCCCAGTGCCAACCCAGATACTGCCACTCCTCACCGAGGTGACATGGGGCCGATGAGCTAACCTCTGTCTCAGCTTTCCTGTCTGAAACATGGGGCTATGAAAACACACCCACCTCACGGGACCACACCCGCTGATGAGGGGAAGAAAGGGCTGAGGGGGGAAGCCGAGCTCTAAACTCAGTTCCTGAAGCCCACGCTCGCCAACTAGGAGCCCCACGTACAGCGGGCACTCAGTGACCGCAGCTGAAGGCATAAGACTGGGGAACAAGCAGCACTTAGTTGCCGCCTTCTGTTTCACCCAGACACGCAGGCTCTAGGCACCGCTGGGTAGATCGGCAAGTACCAGGCCGGCCTGAGAAAGAAGGCGGGACCACCTCGCAGGTCCGACTGACAGCACAGGAAGGGGTGCGTGCAGAGGGGCTGAGATCTGCTATCTCGACGTCACAGACCCCCGCACCCCACACACACTCAGTGTCTCCCAGCAGCCCCAGGCTTGAGTGGAATGGATGACATCACCTCCAGCCGAAGCCTGGCCCTGCTTCAGAGCTGATATGGGATCGAGGCTTAGCAGAGGCTGAATGCAGAGCCCAGGAAGGGAGGTGGCGTGGCGGCACAGAGGGAAGGCCTAAATCCATCCAGCCACACAGTTCCGGCACCCCTCAGCCCCTTGCACCCCTCAGCCCACTCCAGGAAGCAGGATCAGCACCGACCACCAGAGCCCAGGACCCTGCTGCTTTCCCATGGCGCCATTCTCCAGAGCCTGGCTGGGGGAGGGGAAGGCTCACTGCTCAGGGCATTCCCGGCTTCTATCTCTGTCTAAAACCTTTGTGGGCACGAAAGTCCACGAGGGGCATTTTAGGGTGAATTCAAGACCCCCAGAGGGCTAGAAAGGGGGTCAGGAGCCCCAACACCACAGTGGCCGCCACGTTTGTGGCTCATCTCCAACATCGTCTCATGACACGGACACCCATCTCCAGCGGCTGCAGAGCAGACAGGACCTCAGAGCCCGGACAGCATGTCCTGAAGAGGCCCTGCCTCTCGGACGGCCGTGGGGGCACAGGGCTTCATCGACTGCGCCAATGGAGGATAGGGGACGGGGCGGGGACTCAGAGAAGGGCAGGGCAGGGCTCCCCCACTGCTTGCCCGTGTGTTGAGATGAGACTTTCCCACAGCTGGCGCACAGTCTGGAGGGGATGGGACAGGACTCACACACTGCTTGTTAATGTCACGGAAAGGATGGGCTGCGACTCACCCACTGCTTGCGCGCGTGGTTCCTCCGCTTGAAGTACAAGATCAGCTTCTTCCGCATTGCCTGGTTTCTGGGGGGCACAGACAGGGGGGTCGGAGATGGCCAGCTCTCAGCAGGAGCTCAGGCTGATTAGCACTGGCCCTCAGAGCCTACCCTGCCCCTCAGTTGCCACTGTCACCACCCACCATCCCTAGAGCTCCCGCACTATGCCAACCTGCATCAGCCACACCCCCTACACCACAGCCACAGGTACTGAACAACAGACTTCAGCCCCCTGCTACCCAGAGGCAAATCTCAACCGCTATGGCCTGGGGACCCCGTCCTATGAGCGGCTAAAGGCACGGAGGGTCTCCAGCTTGGGTAGAGAGCCCAGCTCCACGGTACCAGCTCGACCACACAGGCCCCACAAGGCTCTGCAGGTACTACTGAGGAAAGAGGTGGGGATTCTGGGGGGGGGGGGAGTAAAAGAAGGGTGGAGACATGGGGAGAGGAACAGGCTCAGAGAGGGGCAGGAGGGAGAAACTGGGAGAAGGAAAAGGGAGAGAAAGGGAAGAGAACAGAGATTTACCTCAGAATGGACAAAGATTTGGAAAATGGGGGTGGAGGGTAGAAAGAAAGACACAGATAGGCAGGACAAAGTTCAGTCTGCAAAGGGGGGACAGCAATCCTGAGACAAGGCACAGCTGAGTCGGGATGTGGGGTTCTACCTGTCCCCCACGCCCCACCGGAGCAACACAGACCCAAACATTCCTGTTCCCCACAGCCCCCAGTCAGGCGCTGTAGCTGACCTCTGGGCCTTGTGGGCCACACAGACAGATACCCCTGAACTTGCTCTCTCCAACCTGGGCTCATAGCTACATCACTTTTTGTGTGAGGGAACCCCAACTTCCCCACAGGTTCCTAATCCAACAAGAGCTCCCACCTCGGGAGTGAGAGCCTGGAGGTCCCGTGCCTGTGACCTCAGGTGTGGCCTGGTGGAGATGCGGCCTGGTGGAGCTGCAGAGCTGCAGGCCCACCAAGCACAAAGTCCTGGGTTCAAGCCCTAGCACCACATGAAAACGTGGTCCACACCTGTGGGGGGGAAACAGAGGCAGAAGAACCAGACGTTTAGCTATTCTGCACTACAGAGGGAGTCTGAGGAAATTCTGGGCTGAGGGAGAGAAGAAAGGGAGAAAGGGGGAGGGGGAGGGAATGCGGCCTCCTACTGGAAGAAAGGGGAGCTGACACCCATCCTGATGTGCTGCCTTACAAAACACAGGAACTTGAGTGGGGAGACAAAGGGATTTCTTCCATGAAATCGGCTGGCCGTGGTAATTACAAACATGGAACTGAACAGAGGCAGTTGTATGTGTGTGTGTGTGTGTGGGGGGGGGGAGGCTAGGCTGGGTTCCAGGGCTTGGTGGGATGAGATGAGGGTCAGGAAGGGTCTGACCCAGCCGGGCGGTGGTGGCTCACGCCTTTAATCCCAGCACTTGGGAGGCAGAGGCAGGTGGATTTCTGAGTTCGAGGCCAGCCTGGTCTACAAAGTGA
>BDUI01002105.1:36841-47439 GCA_002335545.1 Apodemus speciosus | reverse complement strand
AGGGTTTCTCTGTGTGGCCCTGGCTGTCCTGGAACTCACTCTGTAGACCAGGCTGGCCTCGAACTCAGAAATCTGCCTGCCTCTGTCTCCCAAGTGCTGGGATTAAAGGCGTGCATCACCACCGCCCAGTGACACTGTTTTATGCAGGGTTTGTCCGTTTGTCTGTCTCTGGCTAGACAGCCCAGGCTAGACTCAAATCTCACTCCTACAGTCTGAGGCCCCTGAGTGCTGGGATTACAGGCACACCCCCAGCCTAACACCACTCAGTCCATTTTATCAGAGCTGAGTCTGCAGGCACATGACTCCAGGGGTCCTGGCTCCACCTTTAGGGAATTCTGTTTCCCCTAGTGACCCCCAAGCCCCAGGAGGCTGACTGTTCTGAATGTTTTTCACCCAATTAGGCAGTAACCCCAAAGGCCCCCGGGCCTCCACAAGGATTTCATCCACCCTGGAGGCCCGGGAGCTCCTGACTCTTCACCTAGGTCACACAGACACTGCCTTCCAAGCAGCTTCCGGGGCCTGGGTGTCATGGGGCATGCCACCTGGCGCCCCTCCGGGAATAGTCTCAGACCGGCGGAAGCTATCCACTTTCAGAGCCTGATCTCTGCAGCGCGCCCTACCCACTGTACCTACCCCAGGACTCTGAGCCACTGGGACAGCCCAGCCCCCACCCATGAGAAATACCCAGAACACAGAGGGCCGCAGAGAAGTCTAAAGGAGCCCTTGACCAGAAGATATGAAAAGACACAGAAATCCCCTGCCGCGGTGCTGTAGGAGCCCATGCTGACAAGCTCACACCTAAGGCAACCAAGAAAAAGCCTCTGTGCAGATGTTAAAAGGGTAAACTAAACAAACTCTGTCCAAAAGCTGTTTTAAAAAAAAAACAAAACAAAAAAAAACAAAAATCTAAATAGTTGCCAGGGCCTCTGCATCCCAGCCCTGGGACAAAGACTCATCTTCTCTGTCCCTCAGACTCATCCTTAGGCCGCGCCTACGCAGCAGGAGCGGGGTCAGGAGCTGCCGATGGGGCCAAAGGCTACTGCTGAAGTCTCTTGATCCCCAGTGAGTGACGGCACCAGTCATGAGGCGGCTTTGAGTTACCACAGACTACCAGCCCCGGGCTGGGACCCCTAGACCCTGTGCCCTGACCTTCCACACCTCATCGTGGCCCACAGTTCTTTAGGCCTTTCCCAAGGTGTCCCAGCCCTTTCTCCCAGTGGCCATCAGAGTGAACTTGAGCACGTCCCACAATAAAGGCCTCATCTTTGCAGATGGTGACTGGGCCGGAAGGACAAAAAGCAGCCTCCTGGGCCTGACTGATCCTGCCTGATCCTGCCTGATCCTGCCTGTGGCTGCGGCAGTCTGCAATCTTAAGCAGCTCAGCACGGCCCCAGGGCCTTTGCACGGCTGATCCTATCTGGGATGCTCCACAAAGACCCAGCTGCTGCTCAGGCCTTGACCAGCACATCCTGCCCTGGTCTCTAGCCAGACTCCCTTCCCACCCCCGCCCCCCGCCCCGCCTCTCCCATCACTCCACTGACTCTCCTCTCAGGATGCATTCACAGTGAAAGACTGTGGATTTACCAGTGGAACTGAACTGGGCAACAGTGGCCGTGATGCTAACGGTGGCTACGGCCAGTCCCGGCGCTCCCCAAGCATGACGTAGCTCACGATGCACTCACAGACGGACTTACTCAACAGAAAACTAGCGGCTGACGTGAGAAAGGTCACTCCCTCTGAGCCAGACTTATGACTTAATAACTGCAGAATCCTGCAGCTGCACGGTCGCCGCAACTGGCATAGGCTCAAGACCAGAGCAACCCCTTCTCTTCCTTCTGTCTCCTGGTACTTACTTAGTTTTAAGGCTATTGCAGTCTTATTTTGTAGCCCTGGCTACATCTTTTACTCACTAGCCTCTTACGCATTGGGCCCACGGCCCTATGCCACCATGCCCACACAGACTCAGCACCTAACAGAGGCAAAGGGCATCCAAGAAATCCATTCCAAATGTATCCTTGGTCAGCACAGGTGACACCGGTCAGTTTAGCTATGGCTACTGTCACCTACGCTGTCCAGGGCACRCACCTCTTTGGCTTGGATCCATGATTGTTTCTGTGAGCTGAAACATCCGGTGACTCTCCTGAAGAGCATCACTCGCTTTAAGTAATAAACACCATCAGCTTGTACGGCCACCGGCTACGTCAGACTGGGTATGACAGCACATCCTGGGATCCCAGCCCCAGGCTAGCCAGGGCCATCCAAGGAGACCTTGTTCCAACACACTTAAGAAACCCACCCGAGGAGTGTCGGACGCGAAGGAGGGCCGAGCAAGCCTCGGGCGAGCTTGTCTTCCTCACTGAACCCCTTTTCTCTGCTGCTTGTCAAAACCCAGCCAGGGAATAAGCCTTTGTACTGTCCTGACTCCACAGGGTGAGGACAGGGCCTGGCAATAGCAGTGAATGAACGAATGAGTGAGCGAGTAAATGAGTGTCCCAGTTGCCTGGCCTGGTGGCACATGCCCCTCCCCCCAAGGCAACTGTGACAAGCCCCTATAATGAACTGTCGCCATCCTTCTTCTGCACCCATCTCCCCATGGGGATCAGGGCCAGCTGGGCAGGCCCCACACGGAGAAGAAGGAGGACTGAGGCCTAGGGCAGCGACGGACCACAGCCAATACAGACAGCCATGGCGGCAGCTGGACTCAATACCGACTGCCAGTGCAGAGCCCTTGGGGTTAGCCAGGAAGTTATTCCAGGAGACACAGGAGGTAGCCAGGGAGGGTGTGACATTGCACAACTCCAAAAGCCATACAGAGGCCTCCTGTATCTGTGACCCGTAAGAACCAGGAGGGGGTACTAGCTTCCAGGACGCTGACCAGATCACTGTGACATCTACTGAGCTCACCAGGCCACACTCCAATGCCACCAGCCACTATCTGTGCACTTCTACAGTGGCAGGCTTGACCACGCAGAGTTCGGACCCTAACACCCTGGCCTGCAGCCCTCCCCCACCGAACACAGCACCATGAGCTCCAGGCCCCTCCCACCCTTTGGTTTCTGGATAAGTGACTCCTCCACAGCCCACGGCCAGGAGCTACTGCCATTCAAATATCCCAGGAAGCTAGCAGCCTTGCAGTCATTCCCCTGTCCCCCTCTGTGCGCGCACACACACCAGCTTAAGGACACCAGCCATAAGACACAAGCACAGCCTGGCATCCCTACTGAACCCCACTGTATGGAACCTAAGGGACATTATCTCCTCCCAACCTCCACCTGGGAAATGACCCATCACCGGGACACGGCTCGTGAAGCCTCTGGATTAGTGCTCCGAGCCCCCTCGGACACCAAGTCTCTTGACCCCGTGGCCTCCTGCCTCCAGCCTCTGCACCCAAGCTGCARGGTGCCACTCCCCCTGCTCCCGGCCTGCTTCGAGCCCAGCTGGGGACTTCCACCCGGACTTCCCACTGGTCTCCTGATCCCCGGGATGGGGCTGGCACCCCATAACAGTGACTCACATTTTGATGTTTTCATGGTACTGGCGTGTGTCAGACGGCTGGTTGTACAGAGGCTGCAGGAAAGAAGAAACATGTCAGAGATGGATGAGGTGGGTGACAGGGTGTGGTGAGCAAGTGGCACTAGCCAGTACCCAGACCAAGCACCCTCTGCCCCAGGCCCTGCAGCCCTGGCACCGGTAGCTGGCCATTGGCTGGGGGTGTGACCAAGAACACGGGGAGAGAGAAGCAGGACCTGACCAGGAAAGGGCTGTAGCTGCCTCGAGGGCCTGCCTGGCCTCGACCCCAAGCAAAGCGAAAATGCTTAGGGCTGGCTTGGCATCTAGGTCACCATGGAAACCTACAGCCCTAGTGCTAGCAAGGCATCTCTCCCCTGGACCACGGAGACCAAAACAAATCAAGAATAAGAAGCTGAGGGCAGCAGGCGGCAGACACAGGCRCGTGGCTTCTGAAGAGCCCAGTTACAACTGCCAAGACGTGACCTCTCCCCCCAACTGGCCTACAAGAGACCACCAAAGTCTCTGCTCTGGACAGAGGGAGCTGGCCTGAGATGCCAGGTGTACATGAGTCCTTGGTCACATCCACAAGTGTGCACACCACACGCAGGGCCCACAGAGGCAGCGGATATAACCTGGAGAAATGTCTGTCTTAGGACAAGGCTGGGCCTTGGGCTGAAGACACCACAGGCTGCCTCAGCAGGGAATCGATGAGCCGGGGCCTACACCCGTGGGAGAATGAGCCCACCACGGGTCAGAGGCTATGCTGGTGGCCTGTGTCCTCCCGTGCAGTAGCTTCCTCTGCCCAAGATATGGACCCCACCCAGCCTACCGGAGGGACATGAAAAGGCCACGGGTGGAACAGAAACCTGCTCACAACCTCCCAGAGACAAGGGTGCAGGTGTCTAGCCTGCGCTCACGCTCTGAGCCTGCCAGGGGAAACCTTCCTTCCGCAGGTGGCAGACACCACTCTGGACCAGCATGGGAACCATGCCAGCATCCTGGCCCCAATAGGTCCCCTACTGCTCAGAGACAAGGCAGGTCATCTGCGGCCGGGCCAGGAAGTAAGACACCAGTTTCTGCAGCTCAGACAAAGCAGCAGGGGCTCAGACAGCCAGGCTCAACTGCTCTCCTGGTGACGAGAGACCACGGACCCGTGCCGAGTAATATACGGCCACATCTCAGGAGTCAGGCCCCTGTGAATACGCCCTTCCCTGGTACCCGGGGCAGCTGCACTCCACCCTTTGTCTTTCCCCAGATGCCAATAAAACAAATGCCAATGTGAACAGGCATGGCTCAAGGGCTCGAGCTCCAGCGACACCTAAGTCTGGATTTGCTCACCTAGAAAATGGGTGCAGGGCAGAGGGCCTGCCTTACAGGAAGTGCAAATAGCCCAGAACATTCCAGATGGGCTGACAGTTTGCCATTGTTTGGTTTCAAAGATGGCGAGCAGCCCTACGGGGGCAGGAAGGGGTGGAGGCTCACTCAGATCCACTGACCCCAGCATGGGGCAGTGAGCATGGGGGAGGGGCAAAGGGAACACCCACACTCAAGGGGACAGCAGGGGACAGACCCCAACCTGCTTCCTGGGGAGAAAGGGGTAAGCTGTGGCCCTGGGCACTGAGGGGCACTGCTGCATCATATAGGAAAGCCACCCAGGGAAGACCCCTAGACTCAGCACCCGGGTAACACCCTGAGGCCATCTGACAGGGGCAGAGAGAGCTGATCCTGGGGAGGGGCAAGGACACCTGGTGCTTGCGTCCCGCTGTTATGGGGGATAGCTACCCTCTCCATTACAGACGAATGGCGAGGGCCGCCAACTGGAGCCCTTGACAGTCGTGGGGTGTGGGTGCCCTTCAGACTGGCGGCAAGCCAGCTTTCGGAGTGACCAAACCCAGCCTGTGGGGACACTGAGCAGGAAGTAAGCAAGGGACTCTGAGCCTCCCACCTGACCAGCCTGGTCCCTGCCCAGCACTGGGCCCTCCTGGGACACTGTGGCCCATGGGAGGCTCCCAAGGTGAAATTCCTGAAGCTCCTACCTCCCTCTGGGGTACGCAGGGCGAGGTGGCCACTACCTTGTCCTTGCTAGGCCGAAGTACTCAGTAACTGAGGAGTGGAGGCCCTGACTTTCTTACTTCACTTTCATTGTCAACCTGCCGCCACCTAGGGTCACCTGAGAGAAAAGACTACACTGAGAAATTACCTGGATAAAACTGTCCTTAGGGGCATATGGGTGTTTTTTTGGTTTGTTGATTTTCCCCCTTTTGGGGATGGGGTGGGGATGAGGGTGGGAGTGGGGCTTAACTGATAACTGATGCAGCAGGGCCCGGCCCACCGTGGGCAGCACCACTCCCCAGGCAAGGTGTCCCAGTGGTAGGATGAAGCCAAGGATGACSTTGTGAGAAAGCAAAGAAGTATTCCTCCGTGGTTTCGGCTATGAGCTTCTGCCTGAGTCCCCACCCTGACTTCCCTCAACGATGGGCTGTAACGCATAAGCTAAAATAACCCCATCCCTTCCCTACGTTGCTTTTGATCCAAATGCCGTATCTCAGCACCAGAACTCACAGTAGCTCGGTGACCAAAACCCGAATCAGGAGTATTTAGCAAGGAGCAGTACACCGTGAGCCCTACACACACACCGAAGGCCTGGCCACCCTCGCAGGCTGGCACATTCTTCCTTCATCTCTGTCTGTCTGTCTGTCTCTGTCTCTCTGTCTCTGTCTCTCTCTCTCTCTCTGGTGCTGGGTCGAGCACCACCCTTCAGAGCCTCTTCCGGAAAGTGAGGACAGTGATAACACCCAAGGACCTCGCACAGCAAGTGCCTGTCAGCAGGTGACCCCTCTATCCTTACCACAGGACACTGATGTCTTCAACACCTCGGGTCAGATACCACCATCTCCAGGGACCAGGCCCTACACACACACACACACACACACACACACACACACACACACACACACACACACACATCTTGAATCTGGACAGGATGGCAGAAAGGGGAAACAGAGGCAAGACACTCGCTAATGGGACTATACAATGGTGCAGCTACTTAAGAAAACAGCCAGGAACTTTCAGGAGGGGAAAGAAAGGGAAAAAAAGGAAAAAACAAAACAAAACAAAACAAAACACCACAGGAGACAGCAATTCTACTCCCAAGCATAGACTCAAGGGACACAAATGCTGTTTGTCCCTGCTCTTGTGGTGTGGCTTTATTCCCAGTTGACAAAAGCAAAAGGCCACCCAGTGTCATCAACTGAAAACATAAAGATAAAACACAGTCCAGAAACAATGAAATATGATGCAGCCCTGAAAAGGGATAAAGTGCCAACACAGGCCACAGTGTAGGAGAACCTAAAGCACCAATGTGCAAGGGGGGGGGGGGGGTGTGCAGGGATGAGGCAGTAAGAGCGAGAGAGAACAAAAGGTCATGGGCTGCATGGCTCCAGTCAGAGAAAATGGCCAGAAGGACCGAAGGACCAAGAACAGTGACACAGGACTCCTTTGGACCCTGGCATCATCTGCATCCAGAAGGACAAACTATGCAGGGATGGTACGGCTCAGTGACTCGTGGACGAAGGGAGAGAGACCCGGTGGTGGCACAGCAGCCCTGCCCAGCTCTCGGGAGTAGGAAGAGGTCAGAGAGGCCACCGCAGGCAGCACAGGAGCCCAGCACCCTAGGTTCTTTAGGGACAAGACTGGGCCAGGGCATACCACAGACCTGGCTGGGAAGCACCCTCTCTACAGTCTTCAGCAAGCACACAGTGCCCAGGACCCATGTACCCCCAAGGGTGCACTGATGGCCAGCAACACCTGCCCTGGGTCTGATATGACCCAAGGCTATGCTATCAAGTTTGTGTTTGGGGGGGGGGGGGAGGGCGCGTGGGCACTTGTGTCCCATCCACTCCGGCAGATCCCCTGAGGCCAGGACTGCTTTCCCACCCTGCTGTGACACACTGCAGACAGCAGGGTCATGATAATAACCATTCCGGTCACGGCCACCCTTCCCACTCCAGGCAGGCCCTGTCGCAGGCGGCAGCACTGAGACGTCAGGGTCCTACTGAGAGTTTCGTAGCCATCGGGCTCAGAGAAGGCAGCCCGGACAAGCCAACCGTGGGATGGACTCATATGCAGAGCCAACATGGCGGGCAGCCTTCGGGCTCCGGAGGCAGGGACAGGCTCACTGCCCGGCAGCCAGCCACTCAAGAGTTATCTGCTAGTGTCCTTATCAGGAGGTGTCGCTTCCTGCGGCCCCTTGGGGACAGTGCTGGCTGGTAGATGACTTCCTCCCCGCCCCCATCCACCCAGCCCAGCCTGGCTCACCAGCTCCACCTGGGGCCCCAGACCTTCCAGGATCCGGTGCGCGGCTTCAGCTTTCTTCTGTGGGGCAGAGAGAAGAAGGGAATTAAACCAGGACCCTGAGCAGACTGGAACCAGCACCCCCAGACTGAGGGTGAAGCCCAATCTCCAGGCAGGACCCCAGGCAACCTTGCAGGAGCCCCCAAGTCCCTCCCAGGTTGGCCCTAGCTAGGGATCTGACCGTGGCTAACCCAGGCTAGCTTCTGCCAGGCTTGGATGCCTCGGGTGTCTGCTGACCTCAGAGCCAGAGCGGCGGGAGGGGACACGGGAGCCGTCTAGGATCCCATCTCACAATAGAGTGACTATTTCTGGCCTCTATTCCCTCCCTTCACAAACCAGGCCTCATTAGGAAAACAGAGGCATGCTGCGGGGGGCCCCATGGCTGTGGGGCACCGCTCAATAGGCTGCATCTCTCCTCTCAGACCAACACATGAAGACGACATTGTGCCTCCGCTGGCCGGCTGCCCGGGTGGGACCACCAGGGCCGACTCACAGGAAGCAGGGGGTGAAGGGGGAACAGGGACTGGGATGGGGGGCAGGGGCACACAGAGGCGGAACCCTGGCAAAGTCTGAACCCTTATACCAGAAAGTGGATACTGATGAAAATTCAGGGGTCCACTGAAGTCACCATCATCGCCTGAGAGCTACACCACAGCAGAGCTACCTGAGGACAGACCATCTCAACGCACCCGTACCAGGCAGGGGGAGTGGGGCGTGGGGGCGGGCTCACACTAGCAAGTAGAGCAACTTCTGCCTAGTGCGAAGGTCCACTCTCGGCTTTTCGGTGCAGAGCTGAGACCCTGAGACCAGCTGCCTCGGGGTGTGGTCAGGGCACAGGCGGCTGAGCCAGTAATAACGATTGGGTATCTCGGTGTGTGTGACAGCTCTGCAGGGATCAACACCAGCTTTGTGCTTAGGCAAACGGGGTGGCACTTAACACAGCGGGGCCACCAGGAACTGTGCTTACACAGCTGGGACAGTCTTGATCTTTGGGGGAGGGGTTGAGGACCCTGTGCCCTGTACACCATGCCCACTAGTGGCTAGACCCACAGCTCGTGTAAGGATGTGCCGGAAGGGGCTGAGTGGTAAGTCCGCTGTCCCTCCTTGGGAACTAGGGACACGTCAAGGAAGGTGGCTTCATCGGCGACTGCCTCAGGCCCACTCCCTCTCACACCACTCCCCACCTCGACTCCCACACACACCCTCCTCCCTCCGCATCTTCTGCCACCCTGGAAGCTGAGGCTGCCCATCCCCCAGCTAAGATGGCTGGGGCCTTGCTATGTGGACCCTGCTGACCCCGGACACCACAGGCCCAGCCACGCCCTGGCATTTCTTCCCTGCCATACTGTTCCAGCTACCTGCCAGGCTCCACCCACCTTCCTCCCCAGAGAGGGCTCAAGTCCCCCACATCCCCCAGACCGCCCTCACCTGACGAATGTGCTTGCCCGCCACGGGAAGGCAGCCCCAGGGAGGTGGCTGCCCGGCCAGGGGACAAGGCCTGACTGAGTCTACGCCAGGGCAGGACCACAGGGCTCTTAGTGGACCCACAGCCTAGCCCCAGGTCACCTCTCAGCCTGGCTCCCTAGCTCCCCCCGACACGCTGGCAGACAGCAGACTTGGCCGCGATGCCAATATCAGCCCCAGCACACGACAGGTTCCCAAACACTATTATCCTTGTCATCCTTGTGTGCAGACAAGGCCAGCTCACTGTAGCTGCCTGCACACACTCATCAGAGCTAAGCCGGCCTTGCCCAAGCGTCAACAGGGCTGCGTCAATCTGCAGACAAAGGTCAGAGGTCACGGGAACGCACAATCAAGGAGAGCAGACCAGCTCTGGAGACCAGCTCTGACTGTCGTCGATGAGGTAGCCAGAGCAAGAGGGACACCACTGTCTGAGGCCACCAGGAAGCGTGCCAGAGAACAAGGGAGAGGTCAGGAGTTCCCTGGCATTTTGCAGGATCCAGAGCCACACAGCCAGAGACCYTGGGGCTAGGTGGGGGCAGGAAGTCGAAGCTGCCACCACACACTGCACAATGCCCCGATGCCACAGGCAAGCCCCAGCGTCTAAGAACAACACTCTCAGAGTGCACGTGTCCACACGAGCCCAGGCTGTGCACACGTGTGCACACATGTGCTAAGCAACGACATAAGTGTACGACATGTAAGTGCATGGTGACCTATGGGCCCACTCCAGACCCGCCACCCGTCTCACATGTGCACAGCCGCGTACGTTACACGCGCACAGACGTATGTGACAAGGTGCGACAGGCAGAGCTGGCTGCTATAGTCCCTCCCACCCAGCCCCCCTCTTACCCACTCTGGCCCCCCCTTTCCTCCCTGACTGTGACGTGCCCCTCCTCCAGCTGCTGCTGTTCCCGCCTCAGGGGTGCCCGGACTCCCCAGGAGGTGGGAAAGCCACTCACTGCCCGTGAGGACAGATGCGTTCCAGATGCACAAGGCCTTGGGCTGCCTGACCACAGGACCCTGGAGGCAAGCCTGTCTTGCCTCTGTGGAAGGGAGGGGGATTAAAATGTAATCCTATTGATCAATCAGGGGAAGGCTAGGCCCTGCCACACCCCAGGGAAAGCTGGGGAGCCAGTTCCAGGCTCAGTGCGGACAGAGGGACAAACAAGGGTGGGTTACGCATCTGGGGGGGCTCCCCGGGCAACTCCAAGCCCCTACTATAACTGGCTGTGATACAGGCCTCGGCTAGCACAAGGCGCGGGGGTGGGGGG
>BDUI01002105.1:21491-31728 GCA_002335545.1 Apodemus speciosus | reverse complement strand
GCTGGGGCTGCTCCTCGCTGGGGCTGCCGGTGAATCTCCAACATTTGCCCTGCGCCTGGCTGCGCTACAGTCCCCTCTGTTCTCTAGCTAGTCAGGGACCACCCAGGCTGCACTGGGATGATCTGGGAACAAAGAGGTTAGGAAAACAACCTAGTTCTCATCTAGATAGCCCTGGGCTCCAATCCCAGCCCTGCTCTGCAACATCCAGTTTTCTGGCCACAGATGGTGCATGGAGGTGCTGTCTGCCTCAGTATCCCTATCTGTACAACGGCGGGAGGGGAGTGGCGGCGGGGGACCAGGAGTAGTTTCACCTCCACAGTGGCTTGTGAGCCTCGGTGCATCCAAAGCACCTAAGCTGTTATCGCTGAGCAGCACTGTCAAGAAAGGTCTGTCCCTACCCTGGTTCCCAGCTAGGTCAGCCCCACCCTGCTCCCCTCTGGGCCAAGCCDGCAGCTGCTGGCAGCCATGGCCAGGCAAAGTCAGCGGCTGTTCCCCGCCCCCACACAGCTGCACTCTAAGGACAGAGAATGCTTTATTCCTGGGAACAACTGCAGCCTGGGCAGCCAGGTGCCCCACCTACGCCCACCCTCATCGCTCTTGCCACTAGAAGAGCCTACAACTTCCATTTGTCCCCTTTCCCTCCCCCTGTCTGCTCACAGCCCAGCACTTCGCCCCTGACCTCATGTTACCATCTAAAACAGAAGGACAGAGGGACACGGCATACTGGGGACTTCAGACTCTCCCAACAGACTCCTCCAGGAAACTCACTATCCATCTCCAAACAAACAGAAGGTGGCACAGAGTGTGATCCCCTGAGCCCAGAGATCATATTGTCCCCTCTGCTCGGTTCCCCCAAAGCAGAAAAGAAAGAAACAAGACTTAGAATAAGGGTGTCAGCGTGGGATCAGGCAACCTGAAACCATGGACCAAACTTCTTGCAGTCCAAGACGGGCTCCAAAGCCATGCCACCTACAGAAGGCCCGGCCCCGAGTCTGGGACAGCACAGAAAACACAGCTGGCAGCACCAGTCATTCCATGTGGCTGAGCCTTGCTTCCTGGACCCGCTAGATGAGGCTGTCTCTCATGGTGGTTCATCCTTGGGACCAGGCGTAACAGGACCCAACCCAGATCCCCTCTGGTGCACAAACACGCAGCAGGGCCCTGCTTCTGATACACATGGGCCACATAATAAGGCACAAGAACAAAGGCAGTGAAACGCCATCACAGAACCATCCAGACAGGGAGAACCCACCCACAACAGACTGCAGGGCCGGGAGAAGCCATACAAACGGCTCCCTCCCAGATGAGGACCACGCTCCAGAGGGATGAAGGCCTGACTCCCGACCATCCCGCCACTGGCTTCACAGGCGGCGAGCCAATGGCAGGAGAGATGGCGCCTGGCATGCCGAGATACACTGAGGGCATCTGACAAACTACCCTCTAAGTGACAGGTGGCTTTGCTTGCAGGTGGCCCCCTCCTTGTGTAAGTCCCAAGCCTGAGGACAGACAAACCCTAAGCCCAACCAGAAACCAGGCAGCAATTTACTTCTCTGCCCAGACTCTCTCAGTCAGTCAGATACTCATCTGTCCATCTGTCAGTCAGTCAGTCAGTCAGTCAGTCCGTCCGTCCGTCAGGCAGACAGACTTACTCCAGCCAACTAGTCAGATTCCAGAGTCAGTCTCTCTGAGGCCTGTGCCTAGGCAGAAAGCTTCAAGGCAGCAGTGAGAAATGCTCCGTTTCTGACATAAAGACCTGTCACAAAAGGCCTGTGGCCAATGGCCACCCTGGCAGGTTCCAGGCCAGAGTTGGGGAAATGGCAGAGATGGCTGGATCAGAAGAGCCGAGGATTGGGGAGCCTGTACTCTGCGGGGGGTAGGGATGGTGGTTCCCAGCCAGTGTCACGCGTGTTGTCTTTCAAGCACCCCAAAAAGCAGCGTGGGCCATGGGGCCACCAGAGCTGAGCTCAGCCGGAAGCTATCAAGCCTAGACTTCATTACAGGCACCCGGGTTCAGGGTCTGTGCTTAGGCTGGTGTCCCAGGCCCCAACCACCCAAGGAAGGTTCCGCAGTGGCATCCCGAAGTCCCCCAAAACAAACGAACAGCCGAGGCACTGGGCAGCCCAAGCGGGAGGTACTGACAAACGTGGGGAGGCCAGAAACACCCCCCAAAGCCCTGCTCCCGCCTCCAGCTGAACTCCTCACAAAGCACAGTTGCTCGGTTGCTTGGAGCTGTGTACATTCTCTCCTCACGCGCCCAGTCCCCCTGGAGCCTGGCTCCAGCCCAGATGGGGCCCAGGCAGGGGAGAGAGGGACAGATGGTGGGAAGACGAGAGGCAGAGACAGGGAGGGACAGACAGTCAGAAACAGAACCACACAATCAAACAGAAACAGGATGGGAAACAGAGAAACAAGGCGGAGACCCTAAAGGAGGGCGGGGTGCTGGCTGGTTTTAAGTCAACTTGATGCAAGTTACAGTCACCCGAGGAAATGCCTCTCCAAGGTAAGATCAGGCTGCTGGCAGGAGAGCACTTTTCTTAATTGGGGGTTGATGGGGGAGGGGCAGGCTCATTTGTGGGTGGAGCCATCCTTGGGCTGGCGGTCCTGGGCTCTCTAAGAAAGCAGGCTGAGCAGGCCGTGAGGAGCAGGCCAGCAGGCCGGTGAGCAGCCCCCGCGTGGCATGGCCTCCGCTCCTGCTTCAGCTTCCTGCTGTTTGTTCCTGTCCTGATTCCTTTAAGGATGAACAGTGCTTGGTCGCAGAAGCCAAATACACCCTTTCCTTGCCAAGTTATTTTGGTCATGGTGGTTCGTCACAGCAAAAGTAACCCCTGACTGTGACAGATATTGGTACCAGAATACTGAGTCGGCACTGTGACAGACCTGACCGTGTGGTTTTAGGGGAGGATTTTGGAAGGATTTCAGAAGTTTGGGCAAGAAAAGCCACCGAGTATTTGAGGTTCAGTGAGCTATTCTGTAGAAATGTAGAAGAAAACAACATTGAGAAAAATGCAAATGACAGAGGCTTGTGGAGTCGTGGAAGGAATTCTGAGCGCCTCATTAAGACCTGCGAGGCCGTTGCATACTTGGTGTTTTGAATTAAGACTGGTGTCTGGTCAGCCAGGCCTAARGAAGCAGCCATGATTTAACAAGAGACCAGCATCACTGAAATGAAACCTTTGCTTTCCTGGGACAATTGACGCTGGTCAGGGGGAGGGGAGACATCAGCAGTGACTAAGAACAGACCTGCATCACTGAGGTGAAATCTTCTAACAAGCGTTTCCTGAGACCCAGCACCCAGATGCAGTCAACACTGGACCTTGCTCTCCAGCCAAACTTGGTAATGTAAAGAATCACCCCTGGTGCTGGTTTTAAAGACATGAAGTGGTCATGAAGGCCGAAAGCTGGGGTTAGGCACTGTGAGAGGAGAGGAGAGGCCATTGGTGAGGAAGGTGCAGCCTCAGTGGCAGCCGAGAGCCCAGGACAGACTGAAGGGCTCATGCTGAGAAGCTGAGACTTGGCACCACGACGACGTGAACCCAAGAAAGGCTATTGTGAGAGTGCAGCAGCGGCAGCAGAAGACCCCAGCATTTTGGAGATGGCAGGACCATGGGGTGACAAGAACAGCAGCAGCGGTGGCAGTGGCGTGGAGGGAGCCAGAGCCTGGAAGACAAGGCCTCTGGAGGAGCCCAGAGAGCAGGAGTGGACCCCACAGTGATCTGCGCTGTGGGTTAGGTGTCTCTTCCATCTGACTTTGACTGTGTTCTGGTTCTTCCCTCTTGAAATAAATTATTTAACTTATCTTTTATTTTACAGGAGCTCAGTTGAGAGACTTTAAACTTTAAAAAAAATGAAATTTGAGTGTTTTATAGAGATTTCGAATTTTAAGACTCCTTTTTTTGTATAGAATAAAATTTAAGGACATTAGAAAGGAACAGGAGACAGAGAAAGACACACACAGCGGGGGAGGGGAGGGGACGCTGGCCAGGAACACATGGAGAATGGAAGAGGAAAGGGATAGAGGGAAAAAGGGGTCAGGGAGAGAAGAGTCAGAGAGAGAAGGGCAGAGAGCGAGGAGGGGCCACCAGCCCCTTGTAAAGCAACCCGGGACTACTGTCTGTCCCCAGGTAACTGTTGGGTGGGGCGTGGAGGAATGCTAACACACCCAAAGCTCCTCTGGCCTCCACAGGCACTGCACACGACACAGCCAAGGCAAAACACCCAAACACAGAAAGTAAGGTTTGAAAAGATATATCCTCTGTACAGACAAAAGACTGATATTTTAAGAAGACAACTTCCAGCGTGTTTGAATCTGGGAGGCTGCAAAATGTTTTCTCTTGTGATGTCTTTATTAATGTGTCATCTGGGGGAAGAACAAGAAAGGAAAGGCTGTGGATCAACGGTGACGTTTTTATGTCAAGTTGACAAGGGATCAGTTGTGCTGGCTAATTTTATTATCGACTTAAAACAAGCTATAGTTATCTGAGAGGAGGAAGCCTCAAATGAGAAAATGCCTCCTGAGATCGGGCTGTAGGCTAGCCTGTGGTATAGGATGTTCTTAATTAGTGAGGATGGGGCGGACCCAGCCCATTATGGAGGGTGCTGCC
Source organism: Apodemus speciosus (assembly GCA_002335545.1). Lineage (NCBI taxonomy): Eukaryota > Metazoa > Chordata > Mammalia > Rodentia > Muridae > Apodemus > Apodemus speciosus. The sequence goes on along the minus strand of BDUI01002105.1, from coordinate 27,127 downwards.
CCTGGGCTGGTGGTCCCAGTTTTCTTTTTTTTTTTTTTTTTTTTTTTTTTTTTTTNGGCTTATGCCAGGCTTGGTCCCTGGGCCGCCCCTCCCCACCCACTCGCCAGCCCCCCCCCCTTGTGTTAGGGACACATGGTTCAAGGTGACTTGTCCCTGCAGGCCTTACCCGGTTCTCGTCGTAGATGATCTGGACCAGACTGCGGTGCTTTGATTCTAAGGGTGGTGGCGACACCGGCTTCTCGGGCTCGGGCGGCTTGGCGGCCTCCTCCTCCAACTGTTGCTGCGGGGGAAGGGGACAGCGTGAGCGGTGGAGGCCGGAAGCTGGGGCGCTGTCCCCCCCATTGCCCGAAGCCACACACAGGAAGTCAGGCTGATGGCCATTTCCTCTGAGTCACGCAGCGACTCGGTGGCCTCCTTGGCAGGGCTCCCTGGTGGCTGTGCATCCCAGCCTGGACCAGGCTCTCCGGGTTCAAATCCTGCCCCAGAGACAGAGCCGGAGGGGGGAGGAGCTCTTCCTTGCTAGCGCCTCAGATCTCATCTGTGCAAAGGAGCTAACTGGTCTAACCTGAGGACCTGTGGTCACACAGGTGAGAGACTGCACTGGGTCTGCGCCCACCACTGCCCCCTCGAGCTCACGTCCCCAAGGGAGGCCGCAGACACAGAGTGAAGGCCTCGACCTGGAGCATTACGCTTCTGACTGGTACACTGACACAGCCTGCTGAGAAGTTACTCGATGGCACTGAACTTCCTACTCCTCCCCTGGAAACAACCAATCTTCCAAGGACTATGACCTTGACAAGGACCATGACCTTGACAAGGACCTGGAGCTATGTGGAGAGGGCTGAGAGAGGCAGAAAGGAAGACTGGCCAGGCAGAGCTTTCCAGCAGCATCAGAACCGCAATCCTCTTCACCATCACCATCACCATCACCCTCACCATCACCATGCTCAACACCATCACCGCCACCGTTATCCCAGCTACAGGCATCGCCACCATCATCCTATCCACCATTACCACAGTCAGCACCTAATCGTCACCATCAGGTCATCACGCTGCTACCATGGCCATCAACACTGTCACCACCACCACCAATCACCGTCACTGTCACCTTCATTTCTATCATGAACACCACCATCACAAACACCACCACCACCACCACCACCATCCTACCGCCATGATCACTAACCGTCAGCATCATCACCACCATTACTATTAACACCATCATTAAAACACCCTCGCCCCCACCCCCATCCCCATCACCAAGCACCACTACTACCACCACCTCCGTTACCATAAACATCCTAACTACCACCATCAGCAGCATCATAATCAGCAGCATCACCACCCCCGTCCCCATCGCTGCCGCCATCACCATCGTCGCCGCCTCCATTACAATCACCATCACATCCATTTTACCATCTCCACTATCCCCATCATCAGCATCACTATCAGCATCAGCATCAGCATCACCACCGCCGCCAGGAGCAGCAGCGGCAGCGCCATATGCCGTGTCCTCACACTGGACCCCTCAGCCATCACATCCGGCATCCCTTCCTGCTGCTGCTGTCTGCCTTACCCCAAAGTCAGGAGCCAAGACCAAACAATTCAAGACTCTCAGGCTCCCTGGGTAGCGAACGCCTAATGTGACCCACAGAAGGCACCATGCGTGCAATCAGAGCACGGCCCACTCTGCTTACAGGCGCATGCAGTTAGCATGTTCAGTCGCATGGGAACAGAAGAGCTTCGTGGCCCCAAACGGAGAGGATGAGGCAGGAACAGTCCGCACAGAGCCTGATGAGCCAAGCTGCCTTGGTCCTGCAGCGCCCCCTGGTGGCCGCTCTCACAGACCAACCAAACCAAATCAAACCAAACCAAAACAATAAACCAAAAACTAGGAAACCAGGAAACTTAAGGAGTAGGAAGGGCGAAGACCCTCTCCCAGGAGTGGGAAGGAACCAATGTCTTGGCTACAGCCCTGACCAGACAGCACTCCTCTCGGCCTGAAGTCAGACTTCCGGTCCATCCCTCAGGATTCTAGAGTAACCGTGCCTCTCTGACCCTGGGCATCTTCCTCAGTGTGACCTGGCAGTGACACTGCATACCCAAAAAGGCATTTGGRAGATCCGAAGTCACACGGCACAACTGTCCTGGCGGGCGCAGAGCTGTAAGAGCCCGGCTTCACACAACCCTCGACCACGCACAACAGTCACAGTGTAGCTCTACGCCAGAACCACCAGGAAACAGCATTGGTGAGAACCTGGGAGAGCTGCCACCCTCAGGAGCAGGGGGAAGCAGGGACAGTCACTGGAGCACACGACATGGCATACCACAGCCGCACGGTCGGATACCACGTTCCCATGAAGAGGTTCGACTGTGCCCTGTGAAGCCTGAGCTCCTTACGCCGAGCATACGAGGCACGAAATGTGAGTCCGTGCGTGGGAGGTGTCCAGAAAGTAGCTCCACACACTGTCACCAGGGTGACTCTGAGCTGGGAGGTGGGTCACTGCTAAATGGCTCTGCGTCTCTCAGGACAGTGGAGGAAGTGAGTGCCATTCAGTGCCATCTCCTGCCCGTGAACTGTCAACCTTAAAATGATTCACTTCTGCTTGGGACGTTTAGTTTGGGGGTGGGGCGTGTGGAGGGGACTGGTCAGTGGCTATGAGTGTGTACTGATTGCTCTGGCAAAGGACCTGGGTTCGGTTCTCAGCACCCAAGTTGGACAGCTCACAACCACCTGTAACTCTAGCTCCAAAATGCCCTCTCAGGGCCTCTAGGCGCGCACGCGCGCGCGCGCGCGCACGCACGCACACACACACACACACACACACACACACACACACACACACACATCAGAATGTCTAAGTGCATTTAAAGGGGAGGAGCAGGCGTGGTGGTGTTGCACTCCTTTAATCCCAGCACTCAAAAAGGTCAGAAGCAGGAGAATCTCTGAGTTTGAGGCCAGCCTGCTAGTGAGTTTGAGGCCAGCCAAGGCCTGAAAGACCCTGTTTCCCCCCCATGCCCCCTCCCAAAAAAAGGGGTGCTAAGCCTAGTACTGGTGACATACACCTTTAGTCCCAGCACTTGGGAGGTAGAGGCAGGCAAATCTTTGTGAGTTCAAAGCCAGCCTGGTCTAAAGAGTGAGTTCTAGGAAATCCTGTCTCAAAAAAAAAGAGGGGCGTGGGGGAAGGTTAGCCCACCATAAGCTGACAAAGCACAAGATAGAACCAACTCCACAAACTCAGCATCCATCCGCACACGTGCAAATGAGTTAAGAATATTTTATTTTCTTAAAATATTTTTATTATTACTCTTAAAATATTTTTATCATTACGTATTGCCATCACGCACATGTGTGTACATCCGTGTAAGTGGATGTGCCTGAAGCCAGTGGATGTGCCTGAAGCCAGGGGCATCCCCTGGAGGTGGCGTTACGAGCAGCTGTAAGCTGCCAGGTGTGGGTGATGGGAATTAAACCTGGCTAGTCCGCAAGAACAATACATGTCCTTAACCACCGAACCATCGTGTGTGTGTGTGTGTGTGTGTGTGTGTGTGTGTGTGTGTGTTAAACATTCTTTTATAAGATACCATTCAAAAAAAGCAATTTAAGTAAGAGGAAATAAAAAGAAAAACTAAACTAGTAACAACAGCTCAAGTCACTTGTCCTCCAGACTCAAGCAATATCCATGCATGTAACGGTGGCTGCAGCCCAGGCCCAAGCCAGGCCTGGAGGCCTGAAGATCTGAGTTCTCCACTGGTCTGGCATGGCCAAGCTGACCGCACCAGGGCCCAGCCTCGCTCTGGGGTTCTGGGCCACCGTCTTGGAAGGCCTCACTGCCCAGCGCCCAGCGCCCAGCGCCCAGCGCCCCATTCGGCTTCTCATGCGAGAACAGCCTAAGGCTCTTTCTCTGCCCGGGGCAGCTCATGGCGCCTCTGCCAGGAAGCCTTGGTCCCCCGAAGTTCAGTGCTCTCTGGTGGGAGTACAGATGGATCAGATGGACGAGCCTGATAAGCCCAGCCCAAAGGCTTCTCAGGCGCGCGCACACACATACACACACACACACACACACACACACACACACACACACACACGCACGCACACACACGGAAATTGCGTGGTTCCAGGCACCTGAGGGTGTGGGGCGATGTGGGGCCAGGGCTCCAGGCACCTGAGGGTGGGGCCAGGCACCTGCCCCCTCAGGGAGCCCCTCCCGGCCCCACTACTCACCTGCTTCTTCTTCAGTTTGGAGATCTGCTGCTCCACCATGGTGATCTCCCGGTCCACACGGTCCATGTTCTGAATCAGCTCCTCCTTGGACAGCCGAGACGGCGCCAGCTCTAGCTCAGGCGCGGCGTGCGGTGGGCTGGGAGGCGACACGGGCTCCAGCTTGCCTGCTAGGCTGCGCTCCTATGGATGGACAGAGTGGAGAGAGGGCGGTCACCCGAGTTTGTCCAGCCATGGCTTCGGGCCGAGGCATACAGACTTCCTGCCCTGAGCATCCCCACGCTCGCGGGGCGGCGCGTGGACCCTGCCTGGCCCTGGCCAGTCTTCCCATGGCTGTGTTCTCTGAAGACAAAATCCAGGAGGCCGCCAGGCGGCCTGAGTCATGACAGTCGTCGTCCTGGCCAGACCTCTCCTGTTTCCCGGGAACAGGAATAAGACTCCCACAGCGCCCCCCACCCCGGCCCCCCCTCCACATATGCCCTCCACRTGTGTGTGGCAGCCTATGCAAGCAGCCTCTGAACTGGAGCAGTCAGCTTTCCAAAAAGCCACACCTGTTACAACACACGGGAGCCAGCGGGGTCACCGGCCTCGCTCTTTTCTGGTTTTGCAGAGCGAAGAGTTAGAGCCCTTGTGCACGTCAAGTGAGCGCTCCACCACAGACCTAGTGCCCAGGCCGTCGGTTACCTTCGACCTTTCAAAGATGTATGAGTGTTTTGCCTTCACGTGTGTTATCTGCACCACATGCAGGCCTAATCCCTTCAGAGGTCAAACGGGGGGGGGGGGTCGAGAACCCCTGGAACTGGGGCTGAGACAGCCGCAAGCCATGTGGATGCTGGGAGCCGCCAGATCCAGGCCTTCCCTGAGTGATCCTAGTGGCAAGCCATCTCTCCCTGTCGCCCAGGGTGTTCTTGAACCTCAGCTCCTCCTGAAGCAGCGGCGGGCTGCTCCTCGCTGGGGCTGCTCCTCGCTGGGGCTGCTCCTCGCTGGGGCTGCCGGTGAATCTCCAACATTTGCCCTGCGCCTGGCTGCGCTACAGTCCCCTCTGTTCTCTAGCTAGTCAGGGACCACCCAGGCTGCACTGGGATGATCTGGGAACAAAGAGGTTAGGAAAACAACCTAGTTCTCATCTAGATAGCCCTGGGCTCCAATCCCAGCCCTGCTCTGCAACATCCAGTTTTCTGGCCACAGATGGTGCATGGAGGTGCTGTCTGCCTCAGTATCCCTATCTGTACAACGGCGGGAGGGGAGTGGCGGCGGGGGACCAGGAGTAGTTTCACCTCCACAGTGGCTTGTGAGCCTCGGTGCATCCAAAGCACCTAAGCTGTTATCGCTGAGCAGCACTGTCAAGAAAGGTCTGTCCCTACCCTGGTTCCCAGCTAGGTCAGCCCCACCCTGCTCCCCTCTGGGCCAAGCC
>BDUI01002104.1:72103-82928 GCA_002335545.1 Apodemus speciosus | reverse complement strand
CCTGGTTGCCAGGAGTACCTGAACCTCTAACAACCAAAAGAATTTACCTGTTAAACATTGTTTTAAAAATAATAATAGTAGTAGTAGGCATACAGCAAGCAGCCTGCCCAAGTGCTCAGCCTTTGCAAAATGTGCTTATCAACACCGTCTCTTGCGCCCTTTTCCTAGGAAGCAAAAGTGGACATATCCAGTCTTGTCCTGGTCAAGAAGATATAATAGGCGATAGAGACCACACCTTTAATCTCAGTGCTTGAGAGGCAGAGGAAGGAGGATCTCTGTGAGTTTGAGGCCAGCCTGGCCTATAGAGTGAGTTCCAGAACTATAGCTACACAGTGAGATCTCATCTCAGAGAAAGAAAGAGAAAAAGAAAGAAAGAAAGAAAGAAAGAAAGAAAGAAAGAAAGAAAGAAAGAAAGAAAGAAAGAAAGAAAGAACAAAAGAAAGAAAGAAAGAAAGAAAGAAAGAAAGAAAGAAAGAAAGAAAGAAAGAAAGAAAGAAAGAAACGTTCTCAGCTCTCAGAAGCAAAACCTGAAGTGGAGCCTGTAGTCTCCAAGCTCATGACCTCCATCTGTTCAAGTGTGGTGTTAGAGAAGCGACGCCCACCACGGGGCCCATGGTTCACAAAATGAGGATAGCAACCCCTCAACCTGCGAACGGCAGGTTTAAAACCCTCAGCACACAGTAGGCCTCTACCATTCCTCCTTCTCCCTTTCTGTCCCCTCCTTAGTCAGCTGCAGAATCCATGCTGTGCCCACAGAGTGAACTTGGTTGCTGCTCACCAAAGAGACAGGTAAAGACAAGTCCACTATTTGTGGAGAGGAGTAAGGAGTGAGGGGGAGGGGCTAGGTTTGAAGGTACAGGAATTATCTTGGTGACCAAACTAAGCAGCTACAGGCCTTGCCAAATCTGAGCTTAGACCACAGCTTCTTCTTGAAATGGGTGGCACTCCCTAGAGGCGTCAATTTTAGAACCGTAGAGGTGGCCCGGGGCTCATGAACACCTGCTGCCACTGCAGAGGACCTGAGTTCAGTTCTCACAACCCTTGCATAACTCCACTTCCAAGGGATCCTATGCCCTCTTTCAACTTCCAAAGGACATCAGGTCTTTGAATATATATGTTGTCCTTATACATACAAAAAGGCAAAGAAACCCACACGCATGAAACAAAAATAAGATCAATCTGGGGGAAAAGAACTATAAACAGACCCCATGACAATCCAACCAATGGCTGGGCCAAGTTAGCTCTGCACCGCAGCAGGAAAGCACCTGCGTCCAAGAAGATTAGAGAAAATAGTCAAAAAGGAAGAACATTTTTAAAGCAGGGTGAGAAAATAAACAAGCAAACATACAAACCCCACAAGAAATAAAGATTTAAAAAATGTTATTACGCTTTGCCAGCAGACGGGAGAAGAGATGCTGCCAGGCACATTTTATTTATCTGCCACCTTAGGGGATGGTGGGCAAGGAAGCCAGAGAAGCAATGCATATTTACCATCAAGAAACCCCTCTTTAATGTTAGACAGCCATGATCAAGACTATTCTAGAATTACATTTTCTTCTGTGTATCTTGGCGTCTTCTTTCATGAGAAGATGGTGCTGATAACAACAGTCATCCCAGACTGCCAACCTAGCTCCAAAAGTATCCTTTCTTGTCAGAAGATACTGTGTTCGTGCTCCTTGGAGCCTTCAAGCCTGGCCTCCAGCTCTGTAAGAACCATAGCAGAAGTCGGGCAGGGCCTGGAAGACCCATCATTCATAGGGCTGGAATTCGGGACTACAAACCCCACATCAGAGACAGACGTAAGGCATGCCACTAACATTTTCCTTCACTTTAGAATCTGAAAGGAATGTGCTTTTAAATGCCCCTGAGTGGAGGTTAATCAGAATCCTCCCTGGAGGACAGTGGCAAAGCAGAAGGCCTATTGGAGGACAGAAGTCCCCTCGTGACCTCACGCTGGGTCCCGAGGGTGCTGTAAAGCTAGAGGGCAAGGTCCCGTTCACAGCTGAAGCTCCAGCAGCAGCATCAAGCCGACACTCTGCGCTGAAGCGCCCAACCGGATTGTGAGACAAGTTTAAAAATAGACAGTAAAGACCTAGCAGAGAAGAAACCACAACGTAAATTGGCTTTTGCGATCCAACTGTGATAAACAGTGGGAAGTAATGGAAATGTAATTGTTGAGCCCTTGGATGAGGTATTAAACTTTGAACAGGAAGGAATCACATTAGCAAGCACCGGGGTGAGCCTCTGGGGGGCGGGGGGGGGGTGACTTCCATTAGATGAGCTTTACTGGTTCCGTCCTGTTTACAGATCCGGTGTATTTACAGCACATGAAAGAAGTGGGAGGAGCAAGAAGTTATCCTCAGATGCAGCACTTTTGCACTTTGAAGAGACCAAAGTCACAGTCCCTCACTAGTGTCCAGATCCCAAGACACTCAGCAGAAATGCATGGCCTGTCTGAATTCTGCAATTTTGTTATGCATAGTACTAAAGTCTGCCCCATCGGAGATGGAAAGTTACAGTTGAAACAACTTCATTCCACTTCTGAGTCACTCAGGATGCTCCTCCTCTAGCCTGCATTCACCTCTGGCCCTGTCCTAACCCAACCCTCATCTTCTAGATACATGATGTCTTTTGAATTACTGAGTGTTTTGATTCATGGGTCTAGTAGGCAAATGCACAGGGCCCAAGGAGTCTGCAACACTGAAGCTGTCACCCACAGCATCGCTTCCCAAGGCTCTCTTGGCTTACTTAAGACAGGCTAGACTACAGAGAAATGTTGGTGTAGTCGTTGGTATTGAGTCATCCATCAGAGAGACCACCCAAAGTCCTTGGTTTGTTCCTGCCTGCCAACCTTCATAAGTTCACATCTACCCCCAGTTTGCCAGCATGATCTGAGTCCTCTCAGGCATCCCTCACAATGACCATGGGGATGAAACCACAGAGCTGAGTCTTCATGGCTCTGGAGGTTAAGATTCCCTGAACATGATGTTTTTATAGTCAGATTAATGTGGGGGCTCCCTGCAGACTTGCAGAGGACAATCTTCTTCTTCTTCTTCTTCTTCTTCTTCTTCTTCTTCTTCTTCTTCTTCTTCTTCTTCTTCCTCTTCATTTATTTATTTATTATATGTGAGTACACTGTAGCTCTCTTCAGACACCCCAGAAGAGGGTGTCAGATCTCATTACCTGGATAATTGTGAGCCACTATGTGGTTGCTGGGATTTGAACTCAGGACCTTCAGAAGAGCAATCAGTGCTCTTAACTGCTGAACTATCTCTCCAGCCCCAGAACCATCTTCTTATATGTCCAAGTCTTTCTTCAGAATATAGAGTAGGTAAAGAAGAGAGACAGACAGAGAGAAAGAGAGAGAGAGAGAGAGAGAGAGAGAGAGAGAGAGAGAGAGAGAGCACCTGACCATTTCTACACTCTACCATGGGCAGGCTGGCTCTGGGTAGACCACAGGAAGTCTTCTGGACATGCGTTGTTTTTTTTTTTTAAATAAAAATTTTAAAAAGACATAAAGAAGACCCACATTCATGACTAGAGACTGGAATTAGGTCCCAAACTATTAAATCTTCATATACTCCATTTCTATGACGCACACTGATCAATACTATTTGTTTAAAATTAAGGCAGACGTGTAGAGGAAGGCTGGAAATCACACACAGCTCCATTCTGTGACCAGTAATCACAGAATAGTATTAAAATCACACAGAAAAATGCCTCCAGCCACACCAGCTTCCCCTCAACTTTTGGGGGATGGGGGTGATGGTGGGAACAGGAATAGTACTTGAGAATCAGGAGTGCTAGACCATAATCCCTTTAGCTTTAGGATCATGACCTTCAAGAAGACAGCTCCCCGCTTGAGGTGGCGGCGGTGCGAAGCTGAGGGCAGAGGTTCTCCAACCCCATTGTTCTTAATTAAAGAAATCGCTGATGGAGAGAGGACCTTAAGGAAAACATTGCTGACCTTTCCATGACGAGGTTCAAATTGTGACTTTAATTAATGGTCCTTTCTAATTCCATCTCAGATTCAGTTGTGTTTTCTTTTTTTTTTTTTCCAGGCCAATTCCATTATACTTTTAAAAAATGATCAGTATAAAATTTCTGTGGGCATTAGCCATCACTCTCCTGGGTTTTTCCTAGCACGTCTGTGTCCATTAGAATTCACTGTGTGGCCCCCAACAGGCTACCACATCTGAGCCGTCCAGGCCTGACCTGCACGCATGTCCTCTTGGATGTGCCTTCTAAAAACTCTACACACGGCAGGGCAGCTACACACATAAATTCACGGTGGTGTCAGCATGCACAAGCCCCGCGCAAGCTCAAACCCGGTCAACCTGGCACAGAGGGCGTTGGGATGCAACGCTACCCCTACCTGGGGAGTTACTGGCCACTGACAACGGTAGGAGAGGCACAGCCATTTTCTTTAAGAGTATTTCTGCTAGGTCAAATGGTACTCTGTTGGAAGGCCACGCATCCATGAAGACATGAGCATCACAAACTGGACTTGATAAGTCAGAAAGGAAAAAAGATACAAATTTTGGCAGATAGGGAAGGGGGTGGTTGATCTGAAAGCAGTTGGGGGAGGAGCTCAACAGTCCAAACACCGTATGAAATTCTCAAAGTTCTATTTTTTATAATAAAATAATAATAATAATAATAAATAATAGTAATAATAATAATAATAATAATAATAATAATAACATGATTCTCAGAAACTGGTTCACAGTGGGAAAGCTGCCAGAGTTTATCTATTCAGTGACACCTCCATTCAATGACACCTCCATTCAATGACACCATTTTGTATCCTGTGGCCAGTCAGCCAGCTTTAACAACTTCTGTCAGAGGAAGGTAGGTATGGCCCTGGCCTGATGTCCCATCAGATGCTGCATGCGAATCATCTGCAGGCTGTAGGGCTCCACTGGCGAAGGCACCTCCATCCCAGAGACCCCCATCCCCTTGGGGTTAACTCTCCCCTTGAAAGTGAGGATTTCAACCCATGGCCTTAGCGAGTGGTACAGTCTTCCCTTGTAAAGCAGGATGACCTTTCCCTGGCGGTTTGTTTCGGAGAATCTAGGGAACAATATTTACAAAGTTCTCTGTGCCCTAATCCTGTGATGTCGAACACTCAGCCAAAGACRGGCATTGGTTCCATTTGCTCACAATGCCGCTTCCACCCGTTCATTTGTTGTCTTTCGTTGGCAGCATACAAACGCCATGTGATATTGATGGCAACCCCACGCATGGAGGTCATTCAGGGTCCATTTCAACACCCTCCCTAGCCTTAAGCTGTAGGTGCCTGTTACTGCAGGGAGTGTAAGAGGCTGGGCCTTCGACGACTGACTTACAAGTAGCATAGTTTCCCAGTGACAAACGAGCTCATCTAAAGTCTTTGAATGAGTTGCGAGCATTTTATGTAAGACTCAGACTCATCTGTAGCAGAGGTTCTTGACCTCCCTCATTGTCGGTACACACACTCACACGAACAGTGATGGCGTGATCCCCAGACCTCGTGTGCATGCTTGCAGGCCAGCTCCCAGCCTCCTCTACAGTCCCTCAAAGTCTCAGCAGAGACATTGCTCATAAACAAATCTGCCCTCACCTAGTGTGTGCAGCCTGGGTCTCTACAGTCACCTGTGGTACCTCCCTTTGCCCCCTCCCAGGTCTACTTGAAACACATGCTGTTGGAATATGGCGAAGGTGACCCTGGGGCTCTTCAGATCCACATGCTCAGAGTCTCCAGCACGTTCAGTGTCAGTCACCACCCGGACACCAAGGTTTCAGTGAGTTAAGGAGCATGCGGAGAGCTCGCGGGGGACCACAGCCCTGTCTCTTAGAAGAAACATTTTCTGAGAACCCCAGCAGCATTTCCAAGAGACAATTCGCAGCAAGCAGATGGAGACACGAGGGTGCTGGCTGGGAACTTCAGCACCCAGATCTGCCAGCAATTCACACTTCCTGGGCTCCAGGTGGGCTCACGCTGCACACTGTGGAGCCAAGATCCAAACGGGGCCCCCAGGCAGCAGCATGTAGGAGGCACGCTGGTCTGGTCAGTGTGGTGCCGCAGTTTGGAAGCTTTCTGGGTGTCAGGAGCTAAGCAAGGTCGTGTAGTGGCCAGGGTAAGGTTCTCATCCTGTAAGACAGAGATGGACCCGAATATCTAGGAGGAGAGATGTTAGTTCCCTAGGGCCTCTATAACAACGTGCCATGAAGTCTACAGCTTAAAACAACAGGAATTTATTCTGTCACCATCATGATGCCAAACTTCACAAGCTCGGTCAAGTCATGGCTGCCTGCCCTCCAAAGGTCCCTGGGGAGCAGCTTCCGCCCTTTTCCAGGCCCCGGTGGCTCCCGGGACTCCTTGGTGTGTGTCTGACCATGACATCGTCTGCTCATCTTTCTCATGGCTCTTTCCTTCTGTCTCCGAGGCCTCTTCTCTGTCTGTATACGAGGGCTCTAGTCACTGGGCTTAAGATCTACCCTGAATGGAACATGGCCTCTATGTTAGATACCCTTATCACTGCTCCATCAAATTCTTGACAAAAGCAATGTCAGGGAGGAGGGGTTTGTTTAGGCTTATGATTTAGGGGAATATGGTCTGGCAGGGAGAGTCATGTGGTAGCCACTGTCAGGAAGCAGGGAATGAATGTGCRCTCAGCCAGCTGTCTCCATTTCCATTCATCCTGAGATCCCAGACCAATGCCGGTGATGCTGCCCCAAGGTACAGTGGCTCTTCCATCCCCAGATAAACCTGTGTGGAAACATCCTCACAGAAACCCTCAGAGGTGACTCGAACTCAAGACAAATTGACATTGAAGGTTAACTATCATAATTCTCTTCCAACTCAAGATCCTTAATCACATCTATTAGCAGTTTGTGTTGGGAAATTGTGGAGAGAGAGAGAGAGAGAGAGAGAGAGAGAGAGAGAGAGAGAGAGAGAGAGAAGGAGGAGGAAGGGGTTCTGTGGTTTGAATGTCAAGTGTGGCCCCTTGAACACCTAGTCCCGGAGTGATGCCATTTTGGAAGGTGGTAAAATGTTCAGGAAGTGGAATTTGCTGGAACAGGAGAGTCACAGGAGACAGACCCTACATCCTGCACCCTCTGCTTCCTGACTGTAGACAGACACCTTGGACTCCTGTCACTGCTCCACCACCTCTGTGATTGGCTGTATCCTTTCATAACTGTGGCCAAACGAACTCTTCTTTCCTCGAGTTGCTTCTGTCAGGCACTTCATCCCCGCAAAGGGAAGAGTAACCAACACAGGAACACACACTGAGGATCCCAGTGACATCAGCCAGCTCACATCAAGTTGACAACATCATAGGGTTGGTGGCTGGAGCAACAGACACTTACCCTCTGACAGTTGGGGAAACCAAGATGCCAGCCCTGCACTGGAGAGCACTCCTTCACGAGGGTATAGGCCGCCTTTCAGCCATGTGCTCACATGGTCCTGCTAGCCATATGTACAGAAAGAGACAAAGAAGACAGACTTCCCTTGTCTTGTCTCTTCCTTTGGGACTTTAATTCCACTGGGCCAAGGCTCCTTTCACATGGCATCATTAAATTAAATCCTAAATTCATTTAATTCTAAGAATTTGAATTAGAATACAACCACACTGGGGCTGAGGGAAAGCATTTGGTCCATGACAATAGTAAGCATTGTTGAGTGATGAACACCTGCAGAGGAGAGACTGCAGAATTATGGGAGTCTGGGTATCAGGGCTGGCAGGTCCATGGTAGAGTGCTGATACAGAGACTCCTTCATGGTTGAGCTCCGCTGAGCTGACCTGTCTATCATCATGTGTGAAAGCCCTGTGGATGAACAGGCTGGTGCTTCCTGAGGAAGACTCCCTAGATTAAGTTGAGATTCTTACAATCAGACCTGATCATGGCGTTGGTTGGTGTCTGTGCCTTGATGACCCTCACTAGGGAACTAAGCAGTTTGGTGGTCTTTAGAGTGACTCGGAAGAGGTGCTGTTAGCAATTGTGGGGTGACAGAGAAAGCCAACCCAGAATTAAAGTGTTCAGAGTCAAAGTCACATGCAGGTATGTATGAAACGACCATATAATTTGTCATCCAAACCTGGTCCAATTTCAGGTTAGAAAGGAGGACCTTGCCATCTTTGTCCCTGGAACACCAGAAAGTCTAGAGTGGCCTGGGCAACCCCTAATGTAGACAAATATAAAATCCATAACAAGAAGTCAGATTGGCAAGCACAACCCTAAAGGAGCAAATATACGGAAATATGGATGTGTGTGCTTTCTGAGACTTTGGGAATCCAGCATACAGATGAATTCGTTTCCTGTTGATGCTATAACATCACAAACTTGGTGGCTTAAAAATCTCCCTATCTGTTCCACTGTCAAAACAAATGAAAACTGGGTAATTTCTGAAGAATAGACGTTTACTTGGCTAAAGGTTCTGGAGGATGGAAAGCCTGAGAGCCGGTGCTGGCATCTGGTGGGGACCTTTGGCTGTTTGATAACAGCAGAGTCTGCCTGTCTCCTCTGGTCATTAATATCGTCACGGGGCCACATCACTTGTCCTTGTCAAATTCTAATCATTTCTCAAACACCATCAACTTCTGAGTTTGGGGAGTTAAATTTCCAACACATTCAAGCCATTCTTTCTGGGATTAGAAGCCCTGAATTCAAGGAGTCAGCAGACCTGCGCTCCTTCCGCCAGGTGTCCCCCTTGCCTTCTCCAGTCTCCAGACACAGGTAAAGGCAGCCCGGGGTGGCAGACCGGGGAACTTGCAACCATCAGATGTTGCCAGGCGATGAGCCAAGGCCACAGGGAGTTGGAAGGCCATGAGTTGGAAGGTTGGGTCCCAGGTTCGTTTTGACTCCTACTGACAACACAGTCTTCCTTATCTGAGTCATTTGCTGTCTTCCCAGAGAGAGAATGACAGCCCCTACATCTGTCTGCCTCACGATAGGCATCAGCAAGGCATGGCTGCCATCACGTCCCTCACCACTGTCATGATCATCACCCATCGTTACCACTGCTTGGACACCACACCCTAAGCCCATCTGTTAAGTCTGTGATCTTTCCGCCATTAACAATAAATCCTTCTCTGACTAAGTCTCTCTCTCAGGGCTCCTGAGCAGAGGATACAAAATGCTTTGGAAGCCAACCTCACCAGGCTGAGGGGACTCCCTGAAGTGGCATCCTCACCCAACCCCTGCCAAGATTTTTTGAATTGCGCACGTACAAAGAAATATTTGTCACATCGTGGAGGCAGTGCGTGGGCTCCTCAGGAGAGTGGGATCAGGCTTGATGACCCTGAGGGGACTGCCGTCCTGTCCAGAAGCTTCTGTCACGATCATGCTACTGCAATGTCACGTGACTTCATGTGGGATGAGCAGTGCTCCGAGAAGAGACTGCGGTTCCCAGCCTGGTTGGAAGGGCAGATGACATACTGTGTATTATTAGACTCCACGCAGGACAAGAGCCAGGCCTCGCCTCTCCCAGCTTGTTCCTGGTTGCCTAGCATGGCTTTTAAAGCTAAGGACTTTCATTGTAAACTAAGGAAACCACCAGCTTTGCTCTTTCCTTTCTTTCTTTCTTTCTTTCTTTCTTTCTTTCTTTCTTTCTTTCTTTCTTTCTTTCTTCCTTTCTTTCTTCCTTCCTCTCTCTCTCTTTTCCTTTCTTCCTTTGTTCCTTTGTTCCTTCCTTCCTTCCTTTCTTTCTTTCATTCATTCATTCTTTCTTTCTTTTTTTCTTTCTTAGACAGGGTCTCATGTTACCCAGGCTAGCCTTGAACTCGTCATATAACCAAGGACAACCTCGATCATCCAATACTTCTGCATCCACCCTCTCTCCTACCTAAGGATAACATGCAGGTGCCACCAAGCCTGGGTTTATGTGGTGTTAGGGATCAAATCCAAGGCTTTGTGCATGATAAATAGGCAAGCATCCTGCCAACTGAGTTACATTACCATGTCCCCTCTCTCCCATTAATAAACGGCGTTTACAATAATCTTATGAGAAACTAAGAAAGTTAAACATCCCCACACCTCTGGATTGGGTACATAACTCTCAGCTGAAGCCCAAAGTCTGTGCTGTACATCCTGGAGGTTTTGACAGATACACAGTGTCCTGCATCTCCCATTATAGGACAGAGTACTTCAATTTCCTAACACTGCTCCAGGCATCACCTGCTCCTCATCTCTCTGGCCACGCCCCAAAGCCCTGGATAACCACTGGTGATGCTACTGTCTTTCCGAGTGTCCTCTAGGGAGGGCCACACAGTGTGCAGCCACCACAGACTGACTAGCTTTCCTCCAGTTCCACCACACTGCTGGGAATTAACAACTCAATGTCTACTCCCTTCCATGTGTGTATGTGTGTATGGTGTATGTAGAGTGTGTGTGAATATATGTATATATGTGTCTGTGTATATATGTATGTATGTGTGTATATGTGTATGTATGTACATGTGTATGTGTATATGTGCATTTGTGTGTGTCTGTGTGCATACATGTATGTATGTGTGTGTGGTGTGTCTGTGTGTATATATGTATGTATGTATGCTTAGTCAGGGTTCCTTTCCTGCACAAATATCATGACCAAGAATCGAGTTGGGGAGGAAGGGGTTTATTCAGCTTACACTTCCACACTGCTGTTCATCCTAAAGTAAGTCAGGCCTGGAACTTAAGCAGGTCAGGAAGCAGGAGCTGATGCAAAGGCCATGGAGGGATGTTCCTTACTGGCTTGCTTCCCCTGGCTTGCTCAGCTTGCTTTCTTATAGAACCCAAGACTACCAGTCCAGGGATGGCACCACCCACAAGGGGCCCTCTCCCCTTGATCACTAATTGAGAA
>BDUI01002104.1:46353-56826 GCA_002335545.1 Apodemus speciosus | reverse complement strand
CACAGTTGTGCTGTGACCTCATATGGCCTGCCCCACACCATTTATCGTGCCAAAGCCAATCCTTAAAGGCAGGCGTCTACAAGTCCAAGGTTCTTCTGAGGTGATGACCCCCTCAGCTCCCATCTTTCTCACTAGGATAGGACATCTGGTCTCCGGTTCCCGAAACGACCATATCCAGAATGCCCAGCACTGAGGTACAGCCTGTTCAGTTGGAGCAGATGAACAGCCGGCTTAGTAAAACACGGGGGCCATTTGACCCGACTTGATCTTGGTTTCCTTTGATGCAGCTGAAGTAGCCGTGGAGCTGCCTGTTCCCCTCTGCAGAAGCCCTTCCGTGCGGTGTGCTCTTGATAACACTGTATCCCTAGTGTCTCATCAGTCTAGAAAGCCCAGGCTACTCCCATTGTTTCTGCCCTCCGAGCCCACCCAGACTCTGAGTGCCCATTTCCAACTCCAGCTTGGGATGGGCTACAATGGGATCTAGTAAATGCAATGCAGGAATAAATTCCTGCCAAACTTCAGGCACTGGTACCCACCCCCTTCCCTTCTGTGCCTGAACACATTCCTTTCTACCCTGGTGACAGCCCACATGCCTCCAAAATGGCCCACATCAAACACTGGAGACAGGCCCCCGGAGTGGATCTGTGGGGGTGGTTGAAGCCTTCCCCTGCGTCCTGGCCATATTGYGATATTGTGGGGAAGCAGTCTATTGCATCCACCAACAGGGAACGGATCTGTGCAGCCTCTGTGCTCCGCTCACTCTCTCCTTCCCAGTCCTGGAGAACAGAACCACCCAGAACTAGCCATGAAGTCCACAGCCATATTGTGTGGGACACAGAGGAGGCTGCTGCTTTGAAAATYAGATTTCTCAGCAGTCRCTACGGAGTGCCGTGCTGGTAGATGTGYATCAGCAAGCTTCAGAGAAACTAACGCGTGAGCGTCCTGAGCCAAAGGCYGAGAGCCTCAGCAGTCACTRCGGAGTGCCGTGCTGGTAGATGTGTATCAGCAAGCTTCAGAAAAACTAACGCRTGAGCGTCCTGAGCCAAAGGCCGAGAGCCTCTGCATAATGACTGTGTGATAAATTCTACATGGTTCTTGCGACATACCCTGTGGCAAGGCGCATATATAATCCCAGCGCTTACCCTGTAAGACAGGAGGTGGAGGCAGGAGAGTCCTCAGAAGCTCAGGGGCCAGCTAGCCTGGGGTACACATTGGTGAAAAAGAGGCCCAGCCTCAAACAAGGAGGAAGGTGAAGACCAGCACCCAAGCTGCCTTCTCACGTCCACACGTATGCTAGGATAAATGAGTGTGTGCATTCACATATATGAACACACAYATGCATGTGCACACATATTACAAACACACCACATACACACACCACACACACACAACCCACACACATACACATCCAACACATACATATGCAACACACATAACACATACAACACACACATATACCACATATACAACACACACATATACAACACACCACACATATAACACACACAACACACACACATACAACACACACAACACACACACTACCCAGACACACCACACACATATACTACACACACACAACACACAGATTTTACACATACACACACACCACATACATAAATACACCACACAAACACAGCAATACATACACAACACACATACACATACTTATACACACATACTGTATATACACACACCCCCCCCACACACACCCCACACACATACACATGCATATGTGCACACACAAAATGAACAGTAGAACTTCCCACATTTGCCAACATTTGAGCAGTGTCTATAATGACTTACATAACAGTTTTCAAACACCAATGAATTTATCCTTGTGTGTGTGTGTGTGTGTGTGTGTGTGTGTGTGTGTGTAATTCACACGGTGTAGAAAGCATATAAATGGCACCCACATCTATTTTACATTTTTAACCATTTTTTATGTTCATTATGTTTATTTGGGGGAAACAGCAGCACAGGGCCCAGGCATACCATGGCACACAGAAGTCAGAGGAGAAATTCAGAATTGATCTCTGAGAAGAATCTCAGGCTAGTGTAAGCACCTTTACCTGCTGAGCCATCTCCTTGGTGCCATTATTGAAATTTTCTATCACTCTTAAAATCTAGACCAGGGTTTCTCTGCTTTTGCATTATTGAAATTCTAGGGTAACAATTAATGACAAATATGGATGTGTCTTTTCCTGGGGGGTGGGGGGATACCAGTTGCCCTATGTGCTGGGGCAGATACAGGTTGCCCTCCAGATTGTGGGATATTTACCTTTACCCCTGGCTATTATTTACTAAATGCCAACACCTGAGCCCTGTTGTTCATGACCATCAGATGTGTCTCCAGATATTGTCAAGTATCTCTGGGAGGCAAAATCTGCCCAGCCCAGAACAACTATAATGAACAGAGCAACACATCAAACCTGGGCTAGCTGTTTGATGATATTCCTGGTATATGCACTCTCACCACAGCCAGTTTACAACTATCAAAGTAGTATCACAAACACAAACTGAGAGAGAGACGAGATGCTATGTTCACACCACAGAGGCACAAGATGCTGTGTTCACACCACACAGGCATGAGATGGTGTGTTCACACCACACAGGCATGAGATGGTGTGTTCATACAACACAGGTATGAGATGGTGTATTCATACAACACAGATATGAGATGGTGTATTCACATCACACAGGTATGAGATGGTATATTCACATCACACAGGTATGAGATGCTATGTTCACACTACACAAGCATGAGATGCGGTGTTCACACCACACAGGCATGAGATGCTGTGTTCGCACCACAGAGGTATAAGATGGTGTATTCACACCACACAGGCATGAGATGCTGTGTTCACACCACACAGGCATGAGATGCTGTGTTCACACCATACAGGCATGAGATGTGTTTTTATACCACACAGACAGCTGACAGAAATGATCCTGAGGCTCTGGTACAGAGCTGGGCTGTGGTCAGCTGGTAAAGTGCTTGCCTAGGATTGAGAAGGCCACAGATTCTATCGCCAGCACCGCGTAAGGCAGGCCTGTACTCCAGCACTCAGAAGGCAGAGGCCGAAGGAAGTTCAAGGTCATGCCCAGCCACAAAGGAAATGTTTGGCCAGCTTGGGATGCGTGAAACCCTGTCTCGGATTTTTAAAAACAGAAACATTGGCACATTAAACAAGAAGAAAGTAATATTTTGAACATTCTACCTTAGCTTTTTCATATTTTTAATGTAGATGTTCACAGAACTTAATTATAAAATGGATGCATTTAACAAGCACCTCCTACATTGCCAAAACTCTAAGGTCAGCTCCAGAAAGCCAGCAGGGATGACGCCAGCACTCTCTGCTTCTCTACAGCCAGGAGCTTCCAGGGTAGAACAAGATGGTCGTTGTGTCTTAGGCAGCACACTTCAAGCAGGACGTGTGTGTGGGGGGGGTATATGGTAGGTGTATATATAATCTGTGTACATGTGTGTTTCTAATGTGTTAGACTGTGGTATGTGTGTGGTATGTATGGGTGTGATGAGTGTGTGTAGTGTGTGTGTAGTGTGTGTGTAGTATGTATGTAGTGTGTATGTGATGTATGTGTGTGTGGTGTGGTATGTGTGATGTATGTGTGTGGCATTAGTGTGTGGTGTGTGAGAGAATTGTATATGTGTAGTGAATCTATGGTGTGTTTATATATGATGTATGGGGCTATATGTGTGTGTGGTGGGTGTGTAGTGTGTTGTATATGTGTGTATGTGAGAGAGAGAGAGGTGTATGTGTGGTGTGTGTGATGTGTTTAGAAGTGGTGTATATTTGTAGTATATGTGTATGTGTGATATATGTATGTGTGGGTGTGTGTCTGTGTGTTGCTTCCCCCGCTTCACTGATCCCAATTCTCCCTTCAGTTAAGGCACAGTCTTCCTCTCTCTCTCTCTCTCTCTCTCTCTCTCTCTCTCTCTCTCTCTCTCTCACACACACACACACACACACACACACACACACACAGGGTTATGAGTCTGAAGTCAGCCTGCCAGTAGGCTTCCGAGGCCAGAAATGCACAGCAGACAATAATCCCTCCAAGGAGACCCTGGGAAGCCACTTCGGGAGGCTGTGAAAGTGAGGCCCAAGGTACAATGGAGACCACAGGATGTTAGAGATCCTGAGACACCAGGCTGCCCATCTGCTTGGGAAAGTTGAGGCACAGAGTGGAGCCTGACCAAGAGAGAAACTGTGTGCTACAGGTAGCAGCCAGATCCACAAGCTCTTAGGAGCCCAGATGATTCCATCATGTACCCCAGATGCCTGACATGGCGCTGCAGGAGTCAATGCTTGCCCCGCTGGGCTTCAGTCTGATTTGGTCAGATCTTTTCTCCATATGCTCTATCCACATTTCTCCCCTTCAGAACTCAAGATATTTTGCACCGTGTGGAACATTTTAATTTAAAATGATGTGGTTGAACACAAAGTTGAGAAAGGGTGGGGTTACGTTGGTTCATCTTGTCGACTTGACCTCATTCGGAATCGTCATGGAAATACACCTCAGGGCATGTCCGTGAGGGGTGTTTGCAGAAAGTTTAACTGAGCAGAGAAGACTGACCTAAATGTGGATGGCACCGTCCCCTGCCTGGGACTAAATAGAAAGAGACAGCAGTCTGGAGAAAGCACTTGCCAGGCACTGAAGGATTCTGGGACAACCAAGCATGCATCCTCCTACCTAAGCAGTACTAAGTACTGCTGACTCAAAACGGATACTGGAGAGCACCATGTGTCTTCTGACCATCCCAGTCCAGCGCCTCCTTCCTGGCCTGTCCCCTCCCCAGTCTGCCCTGCTTCTCAAAGATCATGCTAATGGCTCTAGCTCCCTTCTTCTCAACCTGTTAGGAGGTCTTTTTAATCCAACATCCTCTCTTCTCATTTCCCAAGACCATGCTTCCTGCTCTATTTCCACTTAGCTCCTYGGTGTTGACTCTTGGTTTCAAAGAGGGCTGTGCTGGTTTGAAGGAGAGTGGCCCACAGAGGCTCATGGATTACCAGGGATTGTTTGGAATACTTGGTCACCAGGGAGTTGTGCTGTTTGAAAGAATCAGAAGATGTAGTCTTGCTGGAGAGAGTGTGTCACTGGGGTTGGGCTTTGAGGTTTCAAAAGCCCACACCAGTCCAGAGTCTCTGCCTGTGGATCAAGACTTCTCCAGTGTCTGCATGTGTGCTGCTATGCTCACCGCCATGAGGACAGTAGACTAACCCTCTGAAAATGACAGAAAACCCCAATTAGATCTTTCTCTTACAGAGTTGCCATGGTCTTGGTGTCTCTTCGCAGCAAGAGAACACTGACCAAGACAATGGCAGAGAACCTACCACTCAGTTTTATCTTTTCATATTGGATATTTTATTTATTTACATTTCAAATGTTATCCCCCTTTCCCAGTTTCCACTCTGGAAACTCCCTATCGCACCCTCACTCCCCCTGCTTCTATGATGGTGCTCCCCTACCCGCCCACTCTCTCCGTCCTCCATGCCCTGGCATTCCCCTACACTGGGACATCAAGCCTTCACAGGACCAAAGGCCAATCCTCCCATTGATGACTGAGAAGGCCACCCTCTGCTACATATGCATCTGGAGCCACGGGTCCCTCCACGCATACTCTTTGGTTGATGGTTTGGTCCCTGGGAGCTCTGGGGGTCTGTTTGGTTGATATTGTTGTTCTTCCTATGGGGTTGCAAACCCCTTCAGCTCCTTCAGTCCTTTCTCTAACTCCTCCATCGGGGACCCAATGTTGGCTCCCAACACAATGGTTGGCTCCAAGCATCCAACTCAGCTTTATTTTAAAGGCAATTGTATTACATCAACCACCTTGATGATCAGAGGGAGGCTTGGTTCTCCTTCCTAACAAATGTGACCTCTGAGTGCTTATCTTCAGTCATCAATTCTTGACTGTGGGTTCTACCTCCTCGGAGTCAGCCAAAGCATGAACGGAGAACACTTGRAGGGGAAATGTGGGTGCTGAACATGTACAGATGTTTCTCCTCACCATCACTTCCTAAATAATGCAGTGTGACATCAATTTACATAGCATTTACATTAGAGTGGGTGTTAATAGTAACCTAGAAGTGATTTAGATAAACAAGAGGAGGTGCAAACACTGTACCACTTTGTAGAAGGATGWRGAGCACATGTACAGAACTTAGTACCAACTTCACGTCCTGGAACCAAGCCCCATGGATGCAGAGGAATGGCTGTGTATTGTATAATAGGAGGTAGAGTCTCAACTCCTTATGTAGTCAATGTGACCTAGAACTTCTGATTTCCCTGTGTTCACTTCTCAAGGGCTGGAATTATAGAGTCGTACCACCATGGCATTCTAGGAATCTAACCCGGGCTTTGTGCATGCCAAGCAAACACTTTACCAATAGAGTTGCATTTTGTGATGTTTTTTCACGTTCTCTGGCCAGGGAGTGGCACTATTAGAAGGTGTGTCCCTGTTGGAGTAGGTGTGTCCCTGTGGGTGTGGGTTTTAAGACCCTCATCCTAGCTGCCTGGAAGTCAGTCTTCTCCTAGAGGCCTTCAGATCAAGACATAGAACTCTCAGCTTCTCCTGCACCATGCCTGTCTAGATGCTGCCATGCTCCTGCCTTGATGATAATGGACTAAACCTCTGAAACTGTAAGCCAGCCCCAATTAAATGTTGTCCTTATAAGAGTTGCCTTTGTCATGGTGTCTAACCACAGCAGTAAAACCCTAACTAAGACACATTCCTAGCCCAGAAACAAAGACTTTTTAAAGAAGYCTAGACCAGTGACTTTAAAGACATCAATTAAGCATAATATCTAGATACCAGAGGCACAGAGTATTAACCATACTGTCCCCTCCCCCTCCACTGAGAGTCCCAGTGTCATTGTCAACTCAGATCATCCCAAATGGCCCAAAGAGATTGTCCTAGTTAGTGTTCTGTTGACTGAGGCAGCTTATCAAAGGTTTTTAATTGGAGGCTTGCTTACAGTTTCAGAGTGTTAATCCATGATCACCATGGTGAGAAAGAAGCATGTTGCAGGCATGGTACCAGAGCAGTAGCTGAGAGTTCACATCTGATCAGCAAGTTACAGACAGAAAGAGAGCAGAGACTGGGACAAGCATGGACTTTTAAACCTCAAAGCCCACCTCCAGTGACAAACCTCTCTCAACATGGCCACACCTCCTAATCCTTCCCAAAATGTTCTGCTGGAGACCAAGCATTCAAATATATGATCCTATGGGGGCCATTCTCATCCAAACCATTTCAAGGATTATGAGAAGAGACGTTTCAGAAGGCTTTAGGAAGACATGATATTCTCTAAGGAAATGTTAAGACAGCAGCTCCCAGAGTAAAATAAGTGATTCTTACTGGAAAGTTCTGGAGTAAAATTTGACCCTTTTCCCTGCTATCTTGGGGAAGCTCGGGCAGTTTCAGAAGCCTGGATCAGATTGTGTGTGCCTTGAGTTATAAACCACTCATGTGGGAATGAGCGATACTTTGTATCCAGTGGATGACTGCCGTTGAGAGATACTTTGTATCCAAAGGATGACTGCTGTTGATAGATACTTTGTATCCAAGGGATGACTACCATTTAAATGGTCTGAACGGCTATGGGACTATGTTCCTTAAAGTCAATGGTTAGACAGACTCTGAACAAAGAGCCGCTCCTCTTAGGTCTGAGGAGGTGTTATGCACTCTGGTCCCCAGATTAGTGAGTGAGGCAGGCTCTCCAATGTCCAGGACCCTGGTCACATAACAGGCTCTTCGGGAGGCCAAATAGAGTCAGCCACTGTTGATCCCTTCCCCAACAACAGACACAGCATCCTCTTTAAGATAGCAAAGGTGGTGTCTATTTGGGGGAAGCCCCCCAAACACTGTGAAGACAGCTCAGATAAACAACGAAGAATGAAGCTTGAGACTCAGGCCGCTACCTTTGATTAGGAATACCTATCTCTAGGACCTGTAACCACTGTGGAAAGTTAATCCATGACTACCAGGCCAGAAGTCCATGCTAGTCAAGTGTCCCTGGACAAAAGCCAATGCCTGTTCTGCTTGTCAAGATCTTTGGGTGACTTGAGTATTGGTCCTGAGAAATAGTATACATGAAAGTTAAGGTTGTTTGCTTAGAGTCTTTCCTGGAAATGACTGTTTGCCTACTTCCCTACAGGGAAAGAGTCAAAATGATTAGGCTAAGATAAGGTGTCTGCTGTGTTTGGGATGTCATTTGAATGTGTTCCCCAGAGGGTCATGTGCAGGAAGCTTGGTCCCTCAATATGATGGTATTAAGACAGCAGAACCTTTATGAAGTGGGGCTTAGTGGAAGGTAACTAAATCATAGCTATAACAGCCTCAGAGGGATTAATACAGATGTCACTGTGAGTGGAACTATGCCCTCATAAAAAAGAGTAGCTATGGTTTCCCGACCCCCACCCTGGGCTCTGGCTTCCTATCCTGCCATGCGATCTCTTGTGTACTTACTGCCTTGGGCCCTCACCACAATTGGTACCATGTCCTCAAACCTCCCAAACAGGTTGCCAAACAACTCCCCATTATTTGTAAACCTTCCAGCCTTATGTTTTGTTACAGAAATACAAAACAGGTTAATAAAGCATCTCAGGATTGTTGAAGATAGAGAAGGGAAGCAAGTTCATGAGTCACCTCACATCTCTTCACTTGAGCTCAGAGATCCCAGAGAAGGGCATCCTGGAGGACCGAATGGGACATGGTTCTTTGAGGGGTGGATAGAAATAGTCAGGGGTATTCCCCAAGCAGACATGCCCACCAGACCTTGCCTCCCAACACACTTACCCTGTCTGCTTAGAGCTCTCCAAACTCATCTAGCTGCTGCCTTCCATGTCACTGATACCATGCTAGTCCTGGGAGCTTCGCAAGGCTGGTCCTGCTGCAGTGAGGCCACAGTCCTACTGAGGAATCTGGACTCTAAGAAAGAAAGATATGTTCTGTCTGGGTTTATGGCTGTACTTCAAGAAAAGGAACAAATATCCTTGATGTGGTAGTTGGATAAACCACTTTGGCTCCCAGTGAATGAAACACACACACACACACACACACACACACACACACACACACACACACACACCAGTTAGTTTTAATATGCCCTGACTATCTCAAAGCCTGAGCAGTTCTAATCCTCTGCCTGGATTGCACACATTTCCCTCCAGGACTCCTGGTCAACACCTTCTAAATCTATGTTTTATCTTTGCTGCCCTGTGACCTCTGGGCAGCCCCTCCCCCAGTGCTGCTTTCCTGTTCCACCTACATTTTGGATGGATTTTCTTCTGCAGCCCTAAATCCTGTCCATCTTGTTCCAAGGCAATCTCTCTCTCCTTCCTTCTTCCAGTTCCTAGCCCATGCAAATCTTAAGATCCTGCCTCAGTCTACCTGCCCAGCCATTCGCCGTTGACTCTTTATTGAGCAATCAAAAACCAATTGGGGACAAAGATCTTCAGTGTTTGGACACGCAGACTCCCGATTTGGGTGGCCGGATTAATCCAAAGCATTAGAACCAGGCTCCAACATCTCTTGAAACCAGGAGTGGAAGGTCCCAAGTCTGGAAACTCCCAATGATGCAGGAACAGAGACAACGCGTGGTACCCACTCCTTAGGCCATGCTGTCTGTAATGTGTAGCAGCAAAGCCCTGGGGGTGCCTGGGTCAGGGAGATGAGGCGCCCTCCATTGGCTAGGCTTGTTCAGCCCCTCKGGATCTGGGACATGGGAGTTAGGGGAGTCACAGTCCTTATTTGGTCAGTGGGAAGAGAAAGCCCAGGAATGATCCCTGAAAGAAGCGTGCTGACCCACAAAGCCATGGTACACCCAGCTTTGCATTCAGGGAAGAGCAGGCTCTGTTGCCTTTTCAATTAGGAGTGGAGCGGGAGGGCACAGGAAGAGCAGCCGTTGTCCCTGCTTTTAGGGAGTCCCTTTCTTGTCAGGTGAGGACAGTTCAGTGGCAGCCCCCTCTGCCATCCTCCCTGTCCTCAGGAGTCCTCAGCAGGGTTCTGCTGCCCTCCCACAGGAGACAGGGTGGCGAGGGAACACAGACAGGATCCCACCCTGGGGAACAGGGCGCAGCTGAAGCTGGGTGATGATCTGAAACTTGCTGTTCCAGAAACTCTGGAAATTTCCTCTCGTCACGATTCAAAGCTGCAAATGAGTGGTTTTCGATGAATCTAGGAAGCCTGTGGTCACGGAGGCCACGCGGCTCTGAGAGCCGCCCGCTCCCTGCCTGTGCTTATTCTGGTAGACTCTGTTTGAAGAGAGTCCCTTGTGGAAGGAGCTCAGCATGTCATTATTCTCTGCACTGGAACTAGCTGCAAGCTGCAGGTCCACACAGCACACCCAGGGGCTTGCTTTCAGTGGCTTAGATGAGGTTTAGGCACAAGGTTTTGTGTGTGTGTGTGTGTGTGTGTGTGTGTGTGTGTGTGTGTGTGTGTGTGTGTGT
>BDUI01002103.1:63579-84092 GCA_002335545.1 Apodemus speciosus | reverse complement strand
CCTAGGCTGGATATGCATCACAACATTCCCTAGGCTGGATATGCATCACAACATTCCCTAGGCTGGATATGCATCACAACATTCCCTAGGCTGGAAATGCATCACAACATTCCCCAGGCTGGATATGCATCACAACATTCCCTAGGCTGGATATGCATCACAACATTCCCTAGGCTGGATATGCATCACAACATTCCCTAGGCTGGATATACATCACAACATTCTCTATGCTGCTCTCATTCAATACGATTCTTAATGAGGAAATAAAAGTCATTCATGTTTATCAAGTCCCTACCCTGACACATTTGCATGAATCACATCTACTGTGTCCCCAGCTGCCATGCTTATCTCAGGAAGGAGGGCACCTGTGACATACGCGCTGAAACAGATGCTTTGGTTTCTGGAACTTAGATTCTAGTAGGAACAAACTCACAAACTACGGTGATTCAAACTTGGGATAGGCATCTGGCTGTATTTCCTCATACATTTAAAAAGGTGAATCTGCCCTTCCTGGAAAACAGTGTTCATGGAAGGTGGCCAAAAATAGCTGTTGCTCTTGATAAAATTGGAGTTTTCAACAGAAAATTAGAATTTGGGAAAACTGATTTGCCATTGTGAGATAGACAGTTTTCAAAAAAACTTCTCAAATGAGATCCATGGCGCTAAACGTATTTTTTATTGTCATTGTTATTGTTATTATGTTTATAGTAGAGTGTTCTAACGATTGGAAAACCTGTAGGAACCTTCTATTGGTTTTGTTGTGATGAAGGAGTATCTGCAGTTATCTGGAAAAGCTACTAAAATGTGTCCTTTCCTTGTTGCGTATCCTCAAGAGGCAAGCACATATTTTTATCATTTTCCTCAGACAAAACAACAAATAATAGCAGATTTAATTAAATGCAGAAACAATTATCAGACTCCAACTGATTTTTTTCAGGTAAAATAAGAAAAAAATTAAATAATTATAAATATTTATAATTTTTGTTTGGTTTGGTTTGTTGTATATATTTGTAAGGGTTTTTCCTGTCTTTTGAGGCCAGATTCCACTGCATAACTCACGCTGGCCTCGAACTTGTCATATTCCTGGCACTGCTTCTGAGTATGTGGTTATAGCTATGCGTCTCTACATCAGAGTACACAGTAGTGCCATGTAATAATACAGTTATTTTTAGTCAAATAACATTTTGATGGTAATAGGTAATGGTATTTTAGTGAATGAAATGGTTTGTGTGTGTGTGTGTGTGTGTGTGTGTGTGTCTGTCTGTCTGTCTGTCTGTGTGTCTGTGTCCTGTGTGTGTACTGCTGTGTGTTTGTTGTAATATGCTGGTTATATTGGTTATATTATTCTTTTGAAGAATTACTATTCTCTGAAAAATCCTTTTTACCATATAAAATTATTCTAATTTTATCAATTTAATTTTGTATCTCAGCTTCCTTAGTGTATAAAAAATAAGTATGTGTTCACATAGCTACCATCCGAAAATCATGACAGTGTCAGTTAATATATTTTCGTGGTGAGTTGACAGATTCTTAGGGATGTTTGTTGTCCATTAGGGTTTGAGGGCTGTGTCCAGTTGCTATGCTGGTCTATCATAGAGATATGGGCACATTTAGAGTTCAGAATCTAAAATGGCTGACCATGAGGAGGGGTATTCAGTGAAGGTTGTACTTTATTTATTTTTATGTATTTACTTGGGGAGGCTTCTCTGTGCGTAGCCCTGGCTATCCTGGAACTCACTTTGTAGACCAGGCTGGCCTCAAATTAACATAGATCTTCCTGACTATGCCCCCAGAGTGCTGGGACTAAAGATGTGCACCACTATACCTGGCTGGGTTGTAATTTTTTAAAGTCATTATTTTCTAATGCTTCTAGGTTTATAGTGTTGTAAAGACAATCTAGTACCTCTCCCTTATAGCCTCCTTCATAACCACAGTGCATTTGCCTTTCTATGACATTAGCCTGTGCACCACACCATTCCTACCACTACGTTTGGATTTTTTTCTATTTTTACCCTCGTGATCTCTTGCTTTGGCATCCTCTGCCAGGCATGGTGCACTTGTCTGCATGCATCCTTAGTCACCTCTGGCTGTCACGTTTTCTCCAGCTTCCCCTTTTTATGATTTTAGTGGATCTGAGAATAATACTTGGTTATATTATAGAATGTCTCTTAGGATGGTTGTTCATGGTTAGACAAGGATTCTGTATTTAGGGGAAGAGTGCTATTAAGATAGAGTATCTCAGGTCATCTGTCCATTTGACTGTTTTTTTAATTATTATTATAATCTAAACATCACAGCAGTTATAGCATTTCACTATTTCTTCATCTCTGCGCGCGCGCGCGCACACACACACACACACACACACACACATACTTGACTAAATCAGTCAATAGCCACCAAGCAATTTTTCCAGCCCTCACTGTATTGATGTAGTGGGCAGTAGTTAGAAAGCCATTCTTTGCATAATTCTGGGGGTACCAACGTGGTCATTTAAATGGATAGATACAGTAGACATTTGCATAAATCAATTCAGGAGGATAAAGGAGGGAGAAGGTAATTTTGCCCTGAGGGTTTTGCACCCATAATGCAAAAGAGAGATTTTGAGTAGAAGGAGTTGACATTTGCGTAGTCATGAAGGAAAGAAATGGTGTTCTTTTTGTTGTTRTTGTGAAATAAACTTGTTCTTTGCCCATTTTATACATGTATAGAATGCATTCTGATCATCCTCGCCCTGCTCCCCATTCCCGTCTGACCCACGTCTTTCCTATAAATATATTTCTCATATTCACCTCTTCTTGTTTTGTCTTGTGACCCACTGAGTTTAGCCAGGACCATGTAGTCATCATGAGTTTTGAACCGCTAGAGTCTGGTGGGCTCACCAGTGGGTACACAACTGAAGACAATGATTCCACATAAACCAGACTCTATCAACAGGGAGGAGCAGGGCCCCACCCGTGACTGACTGTCAACAGGGACACTCTAGAGCAGGCCTAGTGCAGGTAACGGCAGCTGCTGTCAGTTCATGACTGCAGAGGTGATGTCATGCCCAGAAGATGATGTCGGGAGTTCTTGCCTCATCCTCCAGYTCCTGTGTTCTTTCTGCCCCACGTCTACGAAGAAGAGTGTTCTTTAAAACAAAGGAGGTGAAGCCCCAAAGCAAGCCCTGTCACAGAGTTCAGCTTCTTTCCGGAATGCTTTGGAAGAAGGCAAGGAATTTAAAGTGAGCAGAGAAGGGCCTGCAGCAGCTAGCTGGACCCAGTTTGTGAAGGATCTTTGTGACACACTAAAGAGTTCGGATTTTAATGTATTCACTTGTGACAAGACCAACTGAACCGAGCAGATGGCAATGTGTCAAGAAAGGCCTGTTTTCTAGATTATTCGAGGGGACAAAAATTAAATAGATCTTGGCTGATGGAAAGTCTTTCAAGCAAATAATATTCGTATCACCCAGCCTCATCCTCGATGTCTCCTGATGGTGCTGGGGTTGGTCTGTCTGTAAGAGCATGAACAATTAAAGGGACAACCACCTACCTGCCACGACCTGAGACTTAGCAAGTGGTCAGAAATTTAGATTTATGAACTTATTTCTGTCTTGTCTGCATGTTAAGGAGAAGACTCGAAGTCTTTGTCTTTTGATTGTACCAGTTGTTTGTGATACAGATTGAAAGTTAAATTTGAGAAGAATCAAACACTAAGAAAATGAATTTGTAGGAATTTTATATCCAGCACTCTAACACAGGCTTCTTACATGGCACATTTCCATAAATGTGTGTATGTGTGTGTGTGTGTGTGTGTTGGGTATGTTATATGCTTCTGTATTCCTGCCAATAAAAACACTTTGTGTTACTTTAAACTCCTTTTTCCCGTCTTTGTGATTTKCYACAGGATGTCCCAGCATTCAGTATGTCTACCTTTTGAATTGCCCGGTTTCCTATAGTTTCTGGTTTCCAACTTCATTCCACCCTTTCATTTGAAATGTTACCAAGGAGGAGGAGAAAAAGAAAAGAGGCTGGGCTTAAGGGGTGAGAGCCTGTGTGGAGTCCGAGGGAAGAGGCTGCTCAGGGCATGGATTGAATGATGAATGCCTCCCTCCTTAGATTCTAGCACAACGCCATACCTCAGGAAACACACGTGGAATCGTTAATTAGGACCAAATGAGCCTCTTTTAGAGGCAGCGGCGTGCCAGGGATCTGCCTGTCAGTAGTTTGAAAGATGCTGAATTGGAAGGCTGATCTCCTGTTGGGCAGTGGAGGATGGCTGGGGGATTCAGGCAGAGAAAAGATATCTCTGTAAGAAAGGCCTCAAACAAGGGGCCTGTGTGACATTTGCATACTTTCCCTGCAAAGGAAGTTTAATCCAAAGAAAAAGAGATTCTAGTCTTGTGGGTTGGGCTTTGTTCAGATTGAGGAGCAGGGGTAAATCAGCAGAAGAGGCCCTTCTCAAAGCCTGGGGCTCAGYCCTGAGGTTGTCCCCGTGGAGTTTGTTTTTGAGGGCTGTTTGCACACTWTTGTCCGTTTGAAGACCCTCTGAACCCAAGGGGTTCAAAGTATCCTCTCCTACATGCACAAAAGAAGGAAATTTACGTGGTGAAAATGGCTCATGTTGCAGCCTGAACCCAAGCCACCTTTGTTCTTATGCAGAGTGCTCTGAAGCACTGAGAGACCCTTTAAGGGCCCCACCCTTCACCTCTTTGCTGTCCCCAAACAAGGCAAAACCGACCCACACTTAAGTCTTTTTCCTTGCCAGCACAAAGGAAGGCTCAGCTCATTTGCCAAAAATATGTTCCCCCTCCTCAAAATATGTGACAGATAAAAAGCAGTTTTTGATTAGCATGGGTCATTTGCTTCTGCATGGGATCTGCTGAACTCGTGGGGTTCACATCTGAAGCCAGGCAGACAGTCTGAGTCACTCGCTCTGCAATGCAGTGTTTCTTACACTCAACCAGCCTCATCTTTCATCTGGTGCAATGGGCCTGTGACTTGAGTGTCCATCCATTTTCAGAACGACACCTTCCCTTTGAAACCAGGCTCCGCTGTGTGTGAGTCAGCGGTCTGCCCCTCACTGTAGGCACATGTGGAATTGGGTGTTTGCATCTGTAGTGCCTTCCCAGACAAAAAGTCCAGCGTTGTTTCAACTTCCCTAGGTCTGTTTTTTTTTTTTTTAAATCTAAATGCTCCTAATCCCTGTAAGTCAGTAAAATCTGTACAAAAAAACATAATGTTCTGAGGTTTTTTTTTTTCAGCCAGTGTATTTGTTCACAGGGGTAATATGAGCAGTTGTGATTGCCTTTTAAATTAATGATTTTCCACACAGAGCTTAAGGAATAAGTAAAAAAAAAAAAAAAATCCATGCGCATGTGCTTATAAAATTTACAATATATAAACTTGTAACTGATCAAGTAGGATAGATAATAAAACTTGACACTGGAAGTCAGAGGGGGAATAGATGCTTTGTTTTATAGCATTAAATGTAACTTGCGTCTTTACAAAGCTATTGTTTCATCAGTTTCTTTTTATGGTCATTTATCATTGGACTAGATTTGGGCTCACTTTAAACTTCCTTGGAAGATCGTATACAAACATAAAATGAAAATGGTGAAACTGTTTCTGTGTATCTGTGAGAAGAGGAACTGTCTGACGACTACATTCAAGGCAGAACTGGGACCATGAAGAGAGATTCACAGAAGCCAGCTCCTAGGAGAAAAGCTATGGACTCAGTGGCAGAGAGACTTGGAGCCTTTTATCAGGAAGGCCATGTCTAGCAGCTTCTGCGGCCGTTCTGAAGCTTGTGGGAATYGTCCTCGGTGAGGCCAGGAGATAAGACATCGCAGTGGCCAGTGGGGGCTTTCTGAAGCTGGAAGTGGGAGGGTGAATCAGTGCTTGTGACTTTGCTAACTATGTCAGTTTGGGTTATGATGGGATGCTGTCTCTGATCTCAGTGAACTCTCTTTGCAGGAAGTGGCGCATTCTGTCTCCTGCCTTGCATTTCCCTGTGAGAAGCATGTCTGAATTGGGGGTGGGGGGGACTCGAATGTACCTCTTTGTCCCTGAGCTTGTCAAGCATGGCTCTGTGTTCTCTTTCCCACCAGGAAGGTCAGGCCGCTGGGGGCCAATCTGTTTTTCTAAAATGTCTGTCCCTGGTGTCTGACAGATTGAAACAGTTGTCTGTGTAGCTGTGCCTAAATGTGTTGCTTTCTGAGAAAAAGGTAACACACACACACACACACACACACACACACACACACACACACACACGTAGGCTGTGTTAAAGAAAAAGAACCTTCTTAAGGATTGGACTTTGGATGTTAATATTTATCTAAATGGCAAATGTAATTAACTTTCTAAGAACATATTTACAGATGCAGTAAATTAACTGTAGGTACTGTTCTCTCTCTCTCTCTCTCTCTCTCTCTCTCACTCACACACACACACACACACACACACACACACACACACACACACACAAAGATAAGCCTTCACTGCAGCTCTACTTCTGAAGACTGAGTATTTAGCTGGAATAAATAATAAAATTACAAAGTATAGAACTGTTTCTGCAGAGGTAAAAGGCTTTTGTTCGCTCACACTCCAGTTTCGTGTTTTTGGATCAGAGATATGTATAAAGCCTGAGGAACTTTGTACTGTGCTGAGCCTCACTTCAATGCTCTCCAGATAATTGAGCTAATTAAATCTTTACCAACATTAACACAACTCCGGCATTCCTCGGACAGTGGATAATTATTGCATGAGCATGGCAAGCTTAAACTAAACAGACGAAAATAAGAGTTCTGTGGAATGGGTATTGAGTTTATTCCTTATTCATCTTTTGATAAGGTTTAATTAAAGCTGCCTCTCTCCATTGTGGCGAGAATGAATGTGCTTGTTTTCTTAGTGAAAAGCAAATTATTCACTTCAGCTATGGTTCAGTAATCAAAGCCCTTGCAGAGTTTTGGGTGATACCGCGGCTGTGGGGGTATAATTGCTGCAAGTCTGTATGAAGGCTTTATCTTTTTTTTTTATTACTTACTCTTATTTATTTTTGTAGAAAGAAGTTTATAAAAGCCCATTCTGTAATGTGGTGTGGGGGCACATACGTTTGAAGTCTGGATACAGGTTTACTGTGGCAGGATTTTTTTTTAAAGGTGTGTTTCTTAGAACCTCTTGTTGACATTGGAGGTGACAAGGGACACACATTTAAATAGATGGCATTTGATTTATTTTATTTTTACATTAGCGAGGGAAATGCAGTAAAACCTTTAAATCCAATGGCCATCTTTGGATCCCAAGGAGAATATCAACAGGCACCAGGAACTCTTTTGGGGGAAAATACATTTTAATTCTCTTTAATAATCTTTAAGTCCACAGGCCCCATTTTCTATGTTGCTCTTTTAAAGAGGACACGCCCCCTCGTGTCAGTGATGAATTTATATTTCCAGTAGTTTTATGTACACTGATGCCAAACTTATCAGCTTCGTCATGACTGCAAACATTCCTTCTCTTTATTAAGTAAAATAAGCGATCCAAGGACATTTGGTAGAGCCAAAAGCAAAAACAAAATGCAACAATGAGACCACAGCAAAAATGAGGTCTGTCCTACACCATCATCCAGGTCTTGTCCTGGCTTTCCAACTTTATCATCCGTCCGTCTGTCCGTCCGTGTAATAGAAGCCAGGTGAGCTTGCCCTGTGATCTGTCAACAGCAGAAACTAGTCATTTCTCTGTGTCAGTACGCAGTGCCTCACAGCCTGACCTAGACCAGGCAAAGCAGCCTCCACAGCTTGGACAGCAGGATGGGAGGCCCCTCCCCCACCACTTGCTGCTGTGCTCTGTCCGACCAGTCCCCTCGTGCTGGTGGAGATTCAGACCTAGGCAGAGTCCCCTCTCTGCAGACCAGTCCCTTCGTGCTGGTGGAGATTCAGACCTAGGCAGAGTCCCCTCTCCGCAGGATTACTCTGAGTGTTGAATGCAGTGGTGGATGGAGCATGACACCGTTCTGGTAGACTGAAAATGGCGTTTGTTAGGGCAAGGAAGTAAATAGGAAAGGAAAGCAGCCTTGGCTGATGACTCCTGGTAAGAGTCAGTTATGTTTAGTGAAGTGATTCTTTCAGCCATGTTCATTTGTGTGTGTGTGTGTGTGTGTGTGTGTGTGTATGTGCGCGCGCGCGCTATACTACACTGAGTCACTTAATAAAATGCATTTTCTTTCACAGTGAGCTGTGGCCAAAACAAGTTTCAAAGCAGTGACTGCCCCTCACATCCCCTTCACTGCTTCTCCTGGGAGGCAGGGGGAGGGGAGCTTCGGGCAGACCTCCAGCCCCTGAACTCACCCATCAAAGCAGCTTCACTTTAATCTGCCTTACACTTTCTGCCTCCAGGAAGATGGTTTTTAAACAAAGGATGCAATAGCCAGAGGATTGAAGGGATGGTTTCTCAAGTTTCTCTTCGGATTTTTCAGAACTAAGTACAGTAGCCATTATTTGGGTTCTCTGATTTAGGAAAGATTTCAGGAAATTGACTAGAACTCAGTAGTTGGTATCTTAATGTTTCTCTCTCTTTCTCTCTCTCTCTTTCTCCTTCTCTTCTTCCCTCCCTCCCTGCTCCTCCTTCCAAATTAAATGTTCTTTTTCTAATTAACCCCATTCTTTCCAAAAGCTCTGAACAACACTAAATAGAAATAGACTTTAAACAGATTGACAACAGAATAAAGAGAAAGGCCATTGGTCCTCACCGTGTTCTCTCCTGTTCTGAGCCTTGGATAGACTCAGAGAGTAGTGAGAAGAACAGAGATGGCTTGGGGCTACTTCCCATGCTCAAATGAGGTACTTAGAGAGCAGAGGATCATGGGAGAAGAGATTCCTTAGCAGAGCTAGATACCCAGAGAACAAAGCCCTAAGAGCAAAACAAGCTGACTCCCCTCAAAGTGTATTTTATATGAGTTCCTTTGGAAAGTTGAAATAGATTTAAAGTGTTGTATTCCTCCCTGCTCTTGACATTATATGAGGGGATCTGTGTGACACAGAATGCCCAAAAGCCAGCCTTCTGTAGAGCTCTTTTGTTTGACAATAGGATTTCTTCTGTGCTCATTGGGCAAGAGATGGGAATCCCTCCATAGTTATGTGCTGCTAGTGGACTGTCCACTAGTCATTTATTAGGTCACCATCAGTGGTGCTCCTGGACTTCAGTCAGCTGCAGCAGCTTTCTGGGACTTGGAAGTACTGTGAGGCCTTTACCTGGCGCACTCTGGGAACCTCGCTCTATGACATACAAGCTTGGTCTCCTGGGCTAAGTCAGCTTTACTGAGCCTTAGCTCACCCAGCAATGAGGGAGGAATAGGAAAGGGGCCTCTCATCAGCTTATGAAGATCAAACAATGTAGACCGTAGAGCATTTAGCCCAGTGCTTGTGTAGCCCACAGAAGGTGCTCAGAACTGAATTTAGTGGAGTCTGTGATAAACAAGAGATTTATTTGAGGGCTTTCAGGCTAGCTTTGGTTTTTGTTTGTTGGTGGTTGGTTGGTTGGTTGGTTGGCTGGCTGGCTTTTTTCAGCTCTCTGCTTTCTTTATCTAAAATGCTAATAAAATGAGGACAACCCTAACGCCATGTTAGCTGATACAAATGATAAAGATAACAGAAGGTAGAAGAAAGATTGGAGCATGGGTGGGTATGCATTGTCAAAGGGATGAGGAAAAGAGTTCTATAGTAATTGAGAAAAGGCATTCAAGAGATCTTTTTCCTTAATCAATCATGAAGAAACACAAATGGAGAACTGAGCGTGCTGGATGCGAGAGACAGCTAGGATGTGCTTGTGCAAAGCAGCAACAAAGACTGCATAGTTACTGAAGGTAATAATGACAGTTTCATGTTCCTCAGCAGTGGCCATTCCAGGGCAATCACCAGCGTGGCATAGTCACATGGCTCCAATGAGGAGCAATAGGAAGGACAGGACGCTGATTAAAATTGTCCCCAAGCGATGAGAGCTCACTGGCCACGTAGCCCCTTCCCAGGGGTCCTCAGAGAACTCAAAAGAGACATGAGCTGCAGGGGAGGTCGACTCGGCCAAGCCGGGACTGTAAAACAGAGCCCGTTAGTGGATTGGCACATTGGCCTGGAGATGGAAATTCAAAGCAAGACTGAAGATTTACTCCATCCAGACCCGAGACAGCTCGGATGGGAGAAACATCAGTGTTTGAAAGCTGCATCGCTGTTGAGCTGTGGGCAGAGGTCAGCACTGAAAGGGCATAAGGTCAGACCAAGAAAGAAGTGCCAGGTGCATGCCAGCTGCCTGTGTCCCTGGTAACCAGCCAGCACACCATGCCAGCTGCTAACTAATGTCTCTTCTGTATTGTGGAAACACGTAGTTGGAACCTGAAAGCATGTAACAGATACTACACTATTCCATGTGGCTTCTGCCTAAATGAGTGTCTGAAGGCCTTTTAAGAGTATAGCCGATTTGATTTCATGTAAAAATATAGATTTTCTACATTTCATCGAAAAATGAAAAAGGGAAAAAACAGAGCAGTGTGTGTTTCACTGAAAGGGTCCTGGGAAACTGAAGCTCCCAAGTCCTCTGTTTCCCCACCACCGGGGCCTTCCTCCTTGAGCCATTGCTTATTGTGTGGTTAGAGACAAGGAAAGCAGTGGTGTTCTTGCCTATTCCTTTCTGGTAACAACCTAGCCTGTGTCTCTCACTTCAGTCATTCTCCAGGCTTTTACTGATGCTCGTCTTAAATGTAGTTCTAATCTTCTAACAGCTAATCAGGCTTATAATTACATAATGTTTCTTTGAGGTAGACTTGCCTGTCCCATAGCACATGACAGAAGGCTGCCCAAAAAGGGAAAGATTTACATACAGCTCCTGGGGGTCCAGGAGTGAAGGGAGATGCCAAGGAAGAAAGATCTTCACAGATGTAATTGACATAACTGGAGAAGAGCCAGAGGACAAGTCAGCAAACATTAGATGGCAACAGATCACAGAGAGTCGCTAAGAGATATGGGGATGTAGGCGACAGCCCATGTGGTCCAGCAGTTTCACAGGAGATGACCTTCARTACAGATGAGAGCTCTGTCTGTTCTGCRTTAAATGTGAAATGGACTGTTTRGCACATAGAATGAAAATACAGCCTAACGGCAGAAACAAACCTTCAGGGGCAGTGGACAGAGAGGAAGTACCTACCGTCTGAGATAGACCTGGACCATCAGACCTGCTGCTTAAAATCAACAACCCATTCCAGGAAGGGCTGTTGGGCCCAGAAAGGCTGACAGTCCAGAGTATATTTGGCACTGGAGAAGAAATGCAACAGCTTTGACAAGAGGCCGCCCTGCAAGGGTTATAGGTAGAAAATCAGAAAACATGTCAGAAGAAGCACAAGCCACTTTCCATAAACTCTACTTCTTAACTAGAGACTCCGCCATGACATAAAGTGCAGTGAGATTAGTAGTAACACTGGTGATAACATCTCCTTGGTTTTCCATCTGGGGATGGAGCCCAGGACCCAGCACATGCTAGGCGAGTACTCTGCCTCTGAGTCATATGCCTATGTGTTTACTGTGTGCTGAAGCCACCAGGAGCCCTCCCCACAGCATGCTAGGGGGCGGGGTCTTCAAACCTGCTCTGCGGAGGCGGAGCTTGCATTGGTAAACTAGTAGTGTGCCTTGACTGCCTTTATCACTGCCTTGTTCTGCTTCTGACAGGCCGGCTTTATTTTAGATGTTTCAATCATAATCCGTCTAGCCCTATGCAATTACTTCATTCCTAATATCTAAAGGATCGTTGGCTACCTCCGGAGATGAAATTAGAGATTCAAGGACTACAGTGCTCCTCAAACTCTGTCCAAATTGAGTTAATTAATCTGTAACTCGAACACCCTAAAGGCCCTATTTAAATACAATTTCACTGTGAGTGAGAAGCCCAGGGAACCTTGATTAAAACTGAATGCAGTTGGGGGAAAAAAAAGAAAGAAAGAAAAGCATGAATCTGTCTTTAATCAAAAATTCTCAACATGAAAATGTGACAGAAGTGTCATTGTTTCAGTTGGTTCTTCAAATATATATCACAGTTGGTTATTAATAAAATGATAATGTTCCATGTAAATTTCATGAAAGCACATTGGTCTGAAAGCGCCTGAGATTTCTGCATAAGCATTTTGTGTTTTTTTTTTTTTTTTTTTTTTTTTTTAAAGAAAAAAACCAACAACACATGTACTAGGTGTTGTCACTCTGGGCCATGTTCGGATCATATTGGCATCTCATAAATATTTCTTTCAGGATAAAAATACAGTTGGAGCAGCTAAGTTCAGCTGAAGCCTCAATCACTGACCAGCTTTGATAGAGTCAGGCAGCTTTCTCTGTTGTGTTGGGGGAATGATCAAAATAATAGAAGTCCCTCGTATTGCGGGTACTTTAATACCAGCTGTACTATAATAGTAATTTCAGCATAATAACCTGATAGGAAAATTAATTTGCATTTCTTAAAATACTAATCAGTAACTCCAGAACACTCGATGCCTTGGAGCCTCTGACAACTGATGGAAGGCTTTTTTTTTTTAATTATTTTAAAAAAAAATTTAAAAAGCAAAGTAAAGAATCAAAATAAAATATGCAAAGGCAGCAGTGATCAAAAGGAAAATGCTGAGCTCTGCCTGGCCCTTCATTTGCACACCAAGACTTTAGGTTGTCTACTAGAGATAGCTGTTAGAGACGGCGCCAAGAGAAAGGGCAAGTCTGAGTCCTGAATCTCAGCTCCGCACACTCGGTTCACCTTTTCACTCTTGCTTAACTAATCCCTGAAGCTCCTGCAAGGCAAGCCACTGGCATCTGCTGCCCAGACACAAAGTCCCAGAAGCCCATGAGTCAGGGGTCCCAAGGAACTGCATGCGAGAGGAGGGGCATCTATTTTTCTTTTCCATAATTTGGGATTTCCAGTTGATGTGGTAAGCCCTGAATTCCTGAAGACCTGTTCTCATTGAGCAGCCCTTGCTGCACTCCGTAGAGTGCCTTATTTCTCTAGACATAGCTTTTTAGAGGGTTGGAATTTAAATTAATAAACCAGCCAGGCCTGCATGCTGACATGACTTGAAAGTTAACTGGGATTTATTGGTCTGCAGCCTACAAGCTGTTCTTTGCCGTGCTGCACACAAGAAAGCCAGCCTTTAAAGTTGCCAACAATTTCTTTTAATTACCCCAAGAAAGATCTTTTACATCTTTAGACAGTAGTGTTGTTGGTCCTCAACCTCCTCCTTCCCTCCACCCCTCATCTCCCAAATTGGGTCATTAGTGGCTGGTGTTGACAACGGCATTGGCTAATACAACACTCCGTGGGCACATGCCATTTTCTGAGCTAGTGAAGGGGAATGAAG
This sequence comes from Apodemus speciosus, assembly GCA_002335545.1. Lineage (NCBI taxonomy): Eukaryota > Metazoa > Chordata > Mammalia > Rodentia > Muridae > Apodemus > Apodemus speciosus. The sequence goes on along the minus strand of BDUI01002103.1, from coordinate 70,742 downwards.
AAATGGCTTACAAGGCCAGCCACACCTCAGCTCCTGTCCAGGAGAACGTTCAAGGTTGTCTCAGAGATAATTTTGAAAGGCAGGAGACAACTGGAAGGTCCCGCTGGCTTTATCGGCCTGTCACGGATGGAGCATCTCTCAATGTCCCGAGGTCCCCGGGCCTCTTCCAGTGTTCCAGCAGAGGCCGTGTCTTGGATGGCCACCAGCTGTGTAACTCTGGGTCTTTCCAACATGTGTCCAAGAGTGTTTCAACCGTCGAAGGGCTTTCCCTGGCTTTACTGTTGAGTGGGCATAAGGACCCCTGTTTGTGTGCTCTGTGGTTATAAACTTTCTACTTTTACTTCCTAATTCCTCTTTTGTCGTGTCAAAACACCTTCACTTTCTGTCTTCCAGATGCCCATATTTCTCTTTGATCACATAAGACACAACCAATAAAGCCCCTTTCCTTCTATTTAAGAAATGCAATTTACAGTATTTTATTTCTCTGTTTTATTGGTCTATTTCAATCTTGTGTCATACAGAAAGCATGACAATCAAACTTGAGCAAACTGAGCTAGAGTAGAAAATACAAAAGCTCTCTCTGGATCTTCATGAGTGTGTATGTGTTTGTTGTCTGTATCTCTGTGTGTGTATCTGCGTGTGTGTGTGTGTGTGTGTGTGTGTGTGTGTGTGTATCTGTGTGTGTGTGTGTTTGTGTGTGTGAGAGGGGGGAGGCGGGAAGAGGGAGGGAGAAAGAAATTGATTCATGTTTTGGGTGTGTTTTATTGTCAAAAAAAGGCAGATGGCAGATGTGTCCTGGGGATTTCTCTCATTTTTTTTCCTCCAGTGTGCTCACTTTGAAGATAATTTGTATGTTGAATAGAAATCCCAGCTAATGCCTACATATGAGAAAATGCGCTCTCCTGACTCCATTTTAACTGTCTTTATAAAATATTTCGATGTAGAAATTTGTCAAGGATGCCTTAAAAGTTTAAATAAACTAAATAGACTGTTTATTTGCCTTCTCAACTCAAAATTTTTGGTGCACCTCCCCCTCTCCATTCATTAAGTCATATCATCTCTGCCATAGCAGACTGTTTGCATATATGACAATTATTTTACACAGCACTGTAGATGCTGCTAGCACGCACATGTGAAGTGAATCTAAGGATCCAAAAGGCATTCTTTCTGCATAAAAATGCTGGCTAGAGCCATAAATAATCCAGCACAGTAACAAACAAGTCACTCCTCTTTTGGTATGATAATGCTCATTCTTCTAATCTATGATTCTAATTATGCTTGATCTTCAAATTAGCATATTTTAACATTCAAATCGTCATCAAGGAATTAGTCAAGAAGCAAACAGAGATGGTGGTTAAAGTTTATATGTGTGCACCTGTTTGTCCACACACACACACACACACACACACACACACACACACATGTGCAAATCCTCACAGACATATTATCTCTCAGTAATTACCTTAAAATTCCAAGTAACATAAATAGTGGAATAAATGTTCACTTTTAAAAGTAATCTAAGACCATCCAGAGACTACCCCACCCGGGGATCCATCCCATATATAGTTACAAAACCCAGACACTATTATCAATGCCCACAAGTGCTTGCTGACTGGAGCTGGAGATAGCTGTCTCCTGAGAGCCTCTGCGAGTGCCTAAGAAATACAGAGGGGCCCACTCTCAGTCAGCCATTGAACTGAGCACAGGGTCCCCAGTGGAGGAGCTAGAGAAAGGATCTAAGGAGCTGAAGGAGTTTGCAGCACCACAAGAGGAACAACAATATGAGTCACCCAGTACTCCCAGAGCTCTCAGGGACAAAACCATCAACACATGGAATTATCCATGGCTCCAGACACATAGGCAGCAGAAGATGGTCTTGTTAGACACCAAAGGAAGGAGAGGCCCTTGGTCCTGGAAAGGCTCGATGCTGTAGTGTAGAGGAATACCAGGACAGGGAAAGGGGGGTAGGGTTGATTGGGGAAGGGGAGATGGCTTATGGGATTTTTGGGGAAGTGGGGAACAGGAAAGGGGACAACATTTGAAATGTAAATAAAGAATATATCTAAGAAAAAAATCTGCAAGTCAAATTATGGTGTATATAAAAAACTACATTTCAATCACATAAAAAATTGCCCTCCCCTGCCCCTCTGTAAGATGTACTGGAAACTACTTTGGGGATGGTGACATTTGTGAATTAATGGTTAGCACTAGTGCTTTAGTGTAGAAGGTACCGGGATCCTATAAACACAACACTATCCTGCATGTGTAGGCTACAAGATCAAGAAAATGAGTGCTTGCTCTTAAAGACACAACGTTATTTTGGGGAGACAGCAGAAAGTCTGGTCTGGTCTACTTGGAGTGAGACTCTTAAGAGCACCATGGAGAAGGTATAATCATCCTTAGAAGTATTCCTTCATGATTTTATTTCCTTTATATCAAGACACATCAATAAATGCTGATTCATTTCTTTCTGTTCACCAGGCACTGTGTAAGACAAACATAGCTTCTCCCTATGAGCAGATCCTATAGGCTAACAGCGACAAATGCTGAAATTTTATATAAGAACACAATGGACTGCATATGAAAATGCATGCACCCTGCACTGAAGACCTTATTCGTTAGAGCATGTAGATGGGCCAGTAACCAGCCTATTCTTCATTAATAATCTTCATTTAGCACTCTGATTTTTTTCTATAAAATAATATTGCCCTCTTGAAGGACTATCCTATGAATATGAGCAAGGGGATTATTTCAGACATGGAGCGCACCATTGTCAAAGGAGGGAAATTTCAGCAGATATGGGGTGCCAGGTAACATCCTCCTACCTGACCAGATGGGAGGAAATGCTGAGAACATTATTTTGAAATAGCTCCTTGCCTTTCCAAAACGATTTGCAGAACAACCTGGCTTTCAAGTTTCAAAAGCATCACTTTTGTCACAGCCTCCTTCCTGTTCCTTTCTTGACCTTTCTCCCTCTCTAAGCACAGGCACAGACAGACAGACATGCAGGATTTCAGATGATGGGCAGTGGCCCACAACCGACAGTCTAACAGCGTCTGGCGCTTTAAGCTCTCTTCCTTAGCATGGAGCTAATGCCTAAAATGCTAATACCCCTTAAGAAGAACATACGTTACAACGCCAGTGCCTTGTCAGCCACACTCTGATCTGTTAGCAATTTTCGGCTGACAGAAGCTTGTTCTGGGCCATATGTCTGTCTTTATGGTTCTCTCCATTCTATATCCTGTGCAAGTTCAAAGTCTGATGATGACATTGAAAGCACATGTCTTGCTTTTATTAGCCAGCTCAGAACTATTTTATATGAACACTCTCATCTCACCATATGGAATTAAATATGCCATATGGATATGTTACGGCTGCCCTGATACATTCATTGTATCCCATCTCTTGGTCCCCTCTTTATGGACCTTGTGTATCCAGAACTATAATGGGGGGAAATTGATTGACTCAGGAAGTACAGGATTGCAGTGTAGTGATTTCACGCTTGGCTGTTGGCTAACAAGGCACTGTACTCTTTATTTAGTGAGGCCTGGTGGTCAGAGATGAAGAATTATGTGGGGCCCAGCTGGCACTGTTACAGAGCAAGCAGCTTAAAGAACTGCAGGATTCCAAGTGTGAGGGAATTGTCTCTTCCCAGCAGGTATGGGTTAGATCTAGACAGAGTCTGTTGTCTTCAGGATGCTAGTTGGCCTGCCAATTCATAAAAAAAAAAAAAAAACTATTCTGAAGGAAGTGGAAAGGATGGGTATTAGTTTACTCAATGCCAAATGTATTACCACTTGCTTACTAGCTGTTTATGAAAGGACATTTTATGTTTAAAACATTCTCTATACAATTGTCCTTTCAATTAAGTATATTATATCAACCAATTAGTATGTTTAATAAAATCTGTTTAGTCAGTCCATTTACTTTGCTGTTCTTATGCCTTTCCCTTGTTTTACACACATTTATGGATTTTTTTTTCATGTCATTCTAAAACAATGAGAAAGACCTAAAACTTACATATTGTTTAAGTGTGTGTGTGTGCATGTGTATGTGTGTGTGCATGTGATCACTTACAAATTTATACAATTCTTAAGCATTTAAATATCATATATACTAATAGTTAATAAGTAAAGTTGTTTGATGAATTGGCCTTAGCTTCATCTCTGAAAATTAGTCTGTTCCACCAATAAATGCTCTGAAGCAAAACACAAAAGCTAGAGTTTCTAAGAAAACTATTTTCAAGCACGATAGAACTATTGTTAATATGCTAATGCAAAGTCTCTCTTGAAGGACCTCAGCTTGAAGGGTAGCCTTTTCTAGATTCTGTGTGTACTGTGTATTTAAAGACAATACAATTCAGATTTTAACTCAAATATAGCCTTTAGGCCATTAATTTAAATTGATTAGGTTTTACTACAATAAACACAAGATTTCTTTTTTAATTTTTATCTCATTTATGCACAAAGTATTTTCAGTGTGTTAGTGGGGAGAATTCTTTACACAGGTGTCATTACTAATATTTCCCATTAAAGTCACCGGTGTTCTGAGGGTTGGATATCCCATGAGATAGACCACTTAGTCTTTAAAACCAGAGGCCCTTCATGCTTCCTCCTCACAGTCAAAGGTCTCTGCTCTGTGTCCGTGTCTCAGCAGGCAGGCTCTCTGTAATTTGGAACCTAGGACTTGAAAGTCCTATCTTCAAAGTGAGTGTGTTTGTCACCTAGGTAAGTCAGCTAGGAGCATCTTTATCACAGAATCATGAACTTGATGCAGAATAGTCTAATACAAATTTCTTGAGGTACAAATCCAGGCAACTATGACCATAATCAGGCTTTCAGTCTTTGCAAAATATAATCTACCTGTTGGAAAGCTAAGGGAATATAGTTAGCCGATAGACTGGCGTGAGGGGACGGTTTCCTTGACTCCAGAGTTACTTAGGATTCCACTTACAACTGTCCATATTATGATGCTCTGATGGCATTCCTCTGAATTCTTTAAAATACTGTTTTGAATATTTTTGTTATGATTTCAAACATTACAGATAAAAACTGGTTTTGAAGAAGCTATAGCGGTTGAGACTGATTAATTGATAAAAATGTCAGTACCGTGGAGAAATTGAAATGTTGCACATCCAAAGGCCAGTTGCATTATGGGCTAGTCCTAGCTCTGCAGAACAGCCTCCCCTTGCCATCTCTGTTTCTGAACTAACATCTCATGACTAATAGATAAAACCCTTTTCCAAAATGAGCACTAACTTAGCTAGCTACTAACCTCCACCAACCCAAAAGCTAAGAATGTCATCAGATAGAATCTTGGACCTATATAACGGCTTCTCTGTCTCGCTACTCCTGCCTCTCTGATGTATTCACCGATGTATTTTGAACTTGCTTTGATTTATGACTTTTGTTGTTCTGTAAAACTTGATGAAACTGCTTGCCCATTGAAAGAGGATTCAGGGTAACTTCTGTGTTCACAGGCCGTTGCCACTCAAATGGCTCCAGATAAATTCTTATTCTCTTAAAAAAAAAAAAAAAAAAAAAAAAAAAAAAAAAAGCAAAAACTGGTTTTGAACAAACTCCCTCATGGAGTGCTGGACTTAATTCTACAAAATCACTTCTGTTCAATATCCAGTAGAACCGAAGAAAAGTGTCATCCCTTTTCTCTATCTAATTCTCCCTTGGATCCAGTTTTACCCCCAGGGTGGGTGAAAACTTTACTGGCAGCTAGATAATACTTCACAGTCATTAAGATGGCAAGGCATCTCAAGTCTGCCCATTTGTGACATAAGGATATGGCCTACATGCTCAAAATAAAGAAGTGAAGTCGTTTGTAGGAATGAAAGCTAGGGCTGTCATATGATAGAGTAGTCATTGCGGTATGAGTTAGACCCATGCATTATGTAAAAACCAAACCTGTGTGCTGGCATTATGGTATCCGTAATTGCAACCAGGGGATTTTGCTGGCTATGGATACCCAACATGCCTTCCTTGAATGGTTATAACTTCTCCATAGTCTCACAGAAAAATTATAGTTCTCCAAAAGACCACTTATTCATACAACATTGAGWCTCATGAGTCATAGAAGTTTCTGGTCACCATAGACATATAACATCCTAASAGTAACTTAGGAATAGTGCGGGAAGTGCCAACTAGAATTTCTCTTTGAGAAACACAGTTATTAAAGTGGTTTCTTTCCTTCACCCATCATATCACTGAACCATAGTCTTATAAAAAATTAATATGGCGGATGAAAAGCCCCACTGCATTGAGCTTTTAAGTTTACGTGTGTACTTATTACCAAAGCCAAGGGAATCTCGACATTTCCTTTAACCATAATACTCCTTTATTCGATTAATTTAAATATTTCTAGTGCTAGCTGTATATCCTGTTTTTAAGTCATATGAAATGTGCTCCTGGTATTTTCTGTAAGCAACTTATTTTACATACAAATTTATAAACTCCCTTTAATAAATAATTTAGTAGTCAAATATTTTTTAAGTGCATACTGTGTGCTATGTCCTGGAGCTACTAAATTTAATTACATATTACTGTCGTGCTGACAAGTAGGCAATACAGATACATATAAATATRCCAGTGTAGYCTTGGTGAGGAGTGTKGTAGAACAAGAGTGAACAATGCATTGTAGAAGATAGAGAGTAACAACCAAAGTCCGTGTGTGAACGTGAAAAGCACAGCACCAGTATGAGAAGCCTCAGGATCCCCACCTGCCTGCGGTAATGGCCCTTATAGTAATGTCGAGCCCATGCGCTGAGTGCATTCCACACATGTCCAGAGTAAACAGAAGCACCAACCAGTTTATAAAGAAATCCAAGGAGTGCTACGAAATCCCAGCGAGAGACCAGTGCCTCAGGGGCCATGATGTGAAAAGGACAGGCCGAGGCTGTCACCGCCCTCTGCCTGCTGCAGGCGGATGGGCCCTGGGTAAAGAAGTGCAACAAGGAACCCCTGGGAAGACATGGAGGGTAGGAACCAGGGGCCAATAGGAAGACCAAGATATGGGGAATTGAATTCCAGTTAAAGAAACTCTCAACTCYATGCAGCAAGCAGTAGGTACTCCTGTATCCTCAAGCAAGAGCGGGGCACCAGGGTAGGTGTGGGACTTCATTGCTGCTTCAGATATCATCCATCATGGAGGCGAGA
>BDUI01002103.1:15931-26072 GCA_002335545.1 Apodemus speciosus | reverse complement strand
AGACAGACCCCATTATTGCCTACTTGACTTCGAAAAGATTGCATCTAGTTACAAGATACAAGATTCAAAGCTTTAAAAAAAAGGGTAATTAAGAAAACGTCTTTCTATTGCAAGAGAAAACCAGATTGTTTCTATTAATTTTATGAGTGATTTTTATTTTTGTTGGCTAAGAACTAGGCCTGGGCTGGGGTGGCGCCCAGTGGGAGGGAGGGAGGTCTGACCGAAACAGCACACTGTCTGTTTATGTCACAGTCATGCCTTGCATTCATGTCTCTGTAGCTACACGGCTCTCCCGACCTTCCCTCCCTTCCTCTTCCCTGCCCTGCTGGGCTCTCAGTGCCCCTGATGCCCCATTCGAGCATTTCGGATCAGTAACCCAGGCTCACCCGTCGGCCTTCTGATCCTCTTCTCTGCTCTGCGTTCTGCTGTCTCACTCCTTGTAAGATTCTTGTTAGAGTCTCTCCAAATGGTTTCTCCAAAATTCTGCCTGTTTCCTAGTTCTCTTTGCCCTCCAGTGTCCTGATTGGTGGCGCGCAAGTCTTCCACAGCACCTTTGACCATAGTGCCGTCCCTTCCCAGACATATGAAAGAAACACCTCATTCTGTGTGACATTCGTACCTTTCTCGATCTGCATCTGTCCTACTAGCATCTACCCCACAATATCCCACTCTCTATGCTCGGGACATCTTCCATCATTACCTGAATTTTATTCAGAGTCCAATTATAGGAAGGTCAACCATTTTGCGGGAGAGTACTGGATTGCTGTAATCCTTTCTATTGCTAGCAGGAAGAAACACAAGAAAATCAGAGGCTGTGGCAGATACACACAGAACAGAAGCATTCTCATCTCTTACCACATAATGAGAGTCAGCTGTCATCATAAGCAACTAGAGAACCATGGAATCTGGAGAAATCAAACCTGGGTTTGAGTTTCGGCTTTGTCACTTATGAGAAGTTGAAAGTTCTCCGTGTATATTTTCCACTTGTTTCATTGGTTTAAAGAGTAAACAGATATATCACTAGTTGGCTTTAAAGAGTATGGGGAAATTGCTAATTTTTTCTGTAGGAATTCGTTATCCAAATTAGAAATGATGGGTACTGAACTGTTTAGACAGGCTAGGCTTTTCCATGGCTTCATACAAGAAATGCCTATTTCTTGCTCATAATACATGTCCAGATGACTTATTGAGCTATGCTGTTCATTGTTTCCTAAGTGACACATCCACAAAGTGCTGCTGTTGGAAATGAGATTTACCAATGTGGATACAGCTGCCTAATTCTGGCTTGTGGATAATAAACACATTGTATTAGATGGCCCTGTCAATGTGTATCATTGCATTTCCAAAAGATCTGGGGAAGGCATTCCAGAAACCAGAAGCCAGAGATCTGAGCATTGTTGAATGCCATTACTAACTGGCAAGCCAATTCATGGCCTCCAGGGATTCGATCTGACTGGGGCATCAAGGAAATTAAACAAAAAAAGACAAACACAGGGACATAGGACAGAAAAGCTGGAGTTTGGTGGGCTAGATTGTCTAATGGAGAAACCACAGCACTCTAAAAGCTCAGTGTGTTTCTCATATACAGTTGAATAGGGAGACAAGATTTTTACATAGAGCTGAACAAGGAGGCAGGTTATTACAAAGAGATAAAGAGGTTATCATATACAGGTACATAAGGAGGCAGGTTCAGCTCATCTCAGTATGGAATGTGGTCTTCAGCAGTGAATATCTGCAGGGAAAGCTATGGTGGACATAGTGTTCTACAGTATCAGTGTTCACACGCAGAACCTCACGGAAGCTTTGCCATCCCTCCAAGCCTCGCTCAGCTAACCCACTCAGTCTCTGTGACTCTCACAGGCCTGAGACACTGCGATTCTTGACATGGCTGTGCCCGTGTCACACAGTCCACATTCATTCAGAACTTGATCTGCCCCCATACACACACAACTGACAGAACGATTAGCAATACTATATTTTTCTAGAGATGAGTAGGAAGCCCTCCTTTGTAATTTTCCTGGATCTCACAGAGATCAGGAAAGATTTCCCAAGAAAGACAAATCTGGAGGCCAAACAGTGGACTCATGTTCAGGCCTGGGAAGAGGCACAGCCTACAGCTGTGTCTGTAAAACAGGGAAGCGAGAAGCGGGGCAAATGGCATCCCAGTGAAATGAGCTATGTCTCAGGTGTCACAAAGCATCAGTCGCTCACCTTTAGGCCAGAAGGGGGTAGCAAACTCTAGCCTAAGTGACTGCCTCTTACCTGTGGACACCAAAGGTAGGAGTCTCCCCACATAAGCAACCCAGAAGACTCTTTGGCCCACCTTCTACTCAGTTCCCCTGCTAATTCCTGTATCTGGTAACTGGTGTCGCCATCAGCACTGGGGTAGATGGTGCCCTGACCCTGTATGGCACCTGATGCTTCTTCACGGCCCATTCCCAAGGATATGGAAACCGTGGTTGTCAGGGTACACATGCCACCGAGAAAACCCGAAAGTTTTCTGTCCATTCTCCTCCACCCCTGCACCAGACCTTCCAGAGGACATTCCGGTTTCCTTAAATTAAAAAACAAAAACAAAACCAAAAAGCTGTAAGCCTCCTTTATCATTTAAAAGAAAGACATGAGAGATGCAGAAAGTTTAGATTTATTGTGCAAAGTCCATTCCCCTTCCCCCTTAACCATCCTTAACTTTGGCTTAATTGTAGAAAGGGCTTAATGTCTGAAAATTTGAAGAGGTCCCTATCTGCATTTTTAGAATCTTCATTTTCTCAAACTATCATGAAGTCATGTTCAGATCATGAGCCTGCAGAAATGACTGTCGGTGTTTCAAAGGAAATAGGGAAGGATGAAGCCTCAAGAAAGAAAACTGAGCGATGGACTTGCGGCATGTCGACTGGGGAAAACTGCACAGAAACTTCCCTGCGCTGTGATTCTGAAACTCTTAGTCTAAGGTTCGAGAGAAGGGATGATATAAATTTTTCAAGAAACTGTGTGGATCAGGGAACTGAAGCAAGTCTGTGCAAATTACCCCGGACACCCACTCGAGCAAGCAGATCAGCGGGAGGAGTAAGGTAGGGGAGCGGTTAGGTTTGTGGTTGCTATGGCAACCATATTGCTGATGGACATGCTTCTCACCTGACTCCACATTCTCCCCCTTCTTACCTGGCTCCTGAGGGTTTGAGGTCCTTGGAGTCTTGATGCTACCGAGTCACCTTACAGAGAGATGCCAGGAAACCCAGAAGCAGCTGCCTCCTAACAAGGGAGGCACAAAAAAATGCTTGTGTCTGAGAGGAATGGGTTAAAATGTAGATCCAGTTTATCTGAGACATGAAGGTGAGGAGGCATCCTGGCCACATGCTGATATGCCACAGCTCCGGCATGACAGAGCCAAGGGGGACCACAAAAATGAGTAGAGATGGGTGGGGCAAGAAGTGAACCTCTGAAGACCAGAAGAAGCCCTGTTGGTTGCCATGGAAACAGAGCTGGCCTAGAGGAGGAATGGGAGCACTGCTCAACTTGTACACTGACCCCAAAAGGTTGCCACAACATGATACCCGGAGACATGTTAAATTCCCCCCAAGTGCTCAGATCCCTTATGTCTGCAGTCGTCTTTGTGAGGAAGGTGGATGGCCAAATTCAGAACAACTGAAAGCTTTTGGGTAATGTTGATCCTACCAAAAACCAACAGGCAAAATATAAAAAAAGGGAAAAAGGAAAATAAAATATAGCCTACTGAGGAAAGGGATTAATGAGATTTAGTAAGGATGGCTGGTATAGAACTAATTTCCATTTATCTTTTATCACTGACGCCCATGTTAATAAACAATAAAAGGAAGGGACAGTGAGGGGTTCTTTTCTTGGGACAATATGCTTTCCACTCAACTGCTAAAGACCTTGGGATGGTCTGAACAGAGACCCATACAGTGCATGTAGGTCACCTTCATTAGATATTCTCTCTCTCTCTCTCTCTCTCTCTCTCTCTCTCTCTCTCTCTCTCTCTCTCTCTCTCTCACACACACAAAATCATAAATGGAGGTGTCCCTAGACTGCGTCCTTTGTTCCTTCATGCCCTGATCATGGGTGGCATTTCCCTGGTGCTGTGCTGTAGGCTCGTGTCCAGCAGGATGAAGGCTGCTTCATGCCTCGGCCCACTGCCGTCTTGATCGAGACCCTCGATCTGCGGCCTGTGGATCCAGTGGCAGAAGGCAGGAGGTCCATGCACCAACTGGAGATTGTGTGAAACACTCTGCACGTAGCTAAACACGCTGCTTTCTGGAGAGCCGTGTCCTGTGCGCAGTGGTTCTGCCGTGTGACTTTAACTGGGAAAGTGAAGGGCTGCTGAGTGAGTCTCAGAGCCCGCACTCACTCCTAGCAGGCATGCGGATGAGTTTATGGCCCTCTGGCATTTTGGAGAGAGTAGAAAGAGGGGTGATTTTAAAAAATCCGGTTCACAGTTCGGATAGCTATTCATTCAGTTTGGCAGCAATTCATAACTAGAGGTTAAGTCTGTCTAGGCTTGGATATCAGTAGCAAATGATTCATGGTCAAGAGATTATTATGGCACAGGTATACCCTTAGATAATAGCCCTCCAGAAAGTGCCCACGGCTGTCCCTTTTGTCGGGGTCAGTAGTATTTGTGCAATCTCATTGAAGGTTCTTCTAATAAAAAGGCATGCTTTCTGTTGTTTCCGAAGCATCTCAATTTCTTTGTCTGATTGCTCAGAGAACAACTCCCCCTCCCCCATAGTAACGTCTTATCTCACTTCAAACACCATCTCTAGWGAAAGGTCTAGGGAAAAGCCACCATTTTCTCCTTCACATTTTACCCCACTTATACCAGAGTCTAAAAACCAACCTTATTAGAATTGCTCTTGCTAAGAAAGTAGTGATCGAAACCGATTTAGCTTTAGTATATTATAAACTTTAGTATATCAAAACAGAGGTGTTTTATATCCTGTTTGGACAAAGGTACTCAAAAATTGATTATGAGAATTCTGTTGACTGCTGAGATGTGGGAGGTTAGTAATTCACAAATGAAAGAGTATTTCTGAGCCGGTATTTCAGGCCCAGGCTCATTTCTGTGAYAGTTCATGCAGGGCACCTGACTCCAGTACTTGCCAAAGCAAGGAAACCAAAGTGGCTCACTGGAGCTCATTGGCCACGTCCTCTTTTCAATCGATAGACTTTATACAATATGCTGTCTGCTTAATCATTATTTCTAAATGGAACGGGGATGATCCCCCCCCCCACCTCACCCCCATGATAACATGAAACAACCAAGCAAGTAGATTCTTTTTCTTTAATTCCAAATGACACCCAGTATAGAGCAAGCCAGAGCTTTTGAAAAGGATTGAACAGGAAGTCGGGAGACGTGATAGGTGCTTAGGGTGCAGTTTTAATGCCAGCAGACTGGAAAACAAACAGCGCGGCCCAGACAAGACATGGCTTTGTTCTTTAGCATCTGTGTGAAAAGGAAATAAGATCTTTCTGGGATGTGCTCCCCACTCACAGGTGTAAAGGAGAAAATGTCACATTCTTGCCCTGCTGCATTGTGTGGGGTGCTGGTGTGGGGCAAGGCGAAAGGGGGCGCCACCTCACCCCCCCATCCTAGAAGCTCCATTCATTGCATTGCTTGGTGCTTTTGTTTCAGTCTACCSCAGTGGACAGTATCAAAGCATGAAGCATCCCATAATCCCGAGAGCCTGGAGCGCGCTGGCTCCTCTCTGCATTCCCCAGCTCTGTTGCTAGTGCAAGTGGGACACTGACCCCAGCCTTACAACTGCTCTTCTTTGCTCTGGCACTAAACCACTGAGTGGCTGGCGCGTCGATTGTCTTATTCCAGGAGGAAACCAACTGTGCTGATGCGAATGTCTTAGTTGTCAGACATCACAGGCTCCCCATTTTTAATGAGCTGCAACGCCTCGTGCAAGGCGCACAACCACGGTGAACCTACRTGAGTGACAAGAGTGACGAGGTTTGCTAATTCAGTACAGTCACTCTTTCCAGGGCTTGGTGGCATTTCAGAACGCCAAACGCAGCAATTAGAAAGTCCATCTGAGGTTGTATGTTAATCGAAGACAGCCCATCGTGTCTGAATTATAAAGCACAGCACAGCAATAAAGATTGTGTTAGTCTTCCATTTYTTCCTTTTAACTTTATGGAAAGACAGGAGTGAAYACRCCATTTGCCAAGCTCCTAATACATCTTCCCAGGGCCTGGAATTCTCCAAATTGTCCCCAAGGGCTATGTTTTTAAAATTATGGTCCTTAGGAGGGAGCTTAATTCCTATGTCTTCATTCATCCCTCACACTTGACTATTCCTCATGGGTAAAATAAAACATTTCAGCATTTAATGTTACAAACCCAGTACTTAGCAATCGCAGTAGTCATTGGAAGAAGCAGCTGAACTCTCCGATTTCATGGTATCTTAAAGAGGACATCAGTTGCCTATTACCCTTGCAGCAGGACCTCAAGAATTCAGAAGTGTGAGGTGCACACGCCTTCTCCTGGGTTGGGACATGAGACTCCCCTGCTCAAAGCCCCGTTTCACTACACATAGCGTAAAGTCTCAAGTCCTTTAAGAGCTTCCACTGTGCCGCCCTGGTCAGCCTCTCCACCTCCTTGCCTCCGTGTGCCTCCTCAAGCTGACACGTGAACACGCTCCGCCAACATTGGCCACTTGCTGCCTCCAGGCCATTGACTGGGCAAAACCAGCCCTTTCCCTTGTCAGGCTGTTGCGTTTGGAGTTACCTTTCTTCCTTTCCTTGTTATTTTTTTGATGCATATGTGTAGTGTCCCTGTGTGTGTRTCCATGTTCACATGCGTACACATGTGTGGGTACACAGATGTATGCACATGCAGATGTTTYCATCAATTGCTCTCCACTTTACTCTAACTGAGGCAGGGCCTCACACTGAACCCAGAGCTTGSCCAGTTTCAGGTACTCGCTGGGATCTCAAATCCAGGCCTAGTTCTTAGACAGCAAACACTCTGTCTTCTGTGCCATCTCCGCATCCCCTGGACTTGCCTTCCGACTCAGAATTCTTCTCCACTGTGTCAGCAGTTCTGGAGTAATGCTTACACATCCCGTTTTGACTGGGGATGGTTGTCCTGGTGAAACTCTAGAGCTCGTAAAGGACCATACAGCTCTGATACATGTTTGGTGGTCTTCAAAAAGCCAACACAGTCCTGACTGGCCCTCTTTGACTGTGTCCTGTAACATGAATGAAATCCTCCCATTGCTGATGTCCAGGGAGGCTGCGTAACTACTATCTTGCAACATTTCTAGAAATGTGGGCTTCTAACTTCTCCTATTAGTGTGTGTATATGCTTTAAATCACCATTGGGGCCTTGCCTTATTAGCAAGTCCTGGCATTGAACTACCCTTTACATTGTAGAACTATGCTGCTCTTAAAAACAGGTGCCTGGAGCGGATCATGGTGGTTCCTGTCTGTAGTCCCAACRTTTGCAGTGACAAGGCAGGAAGGATGCACAGAGATATGACAAAAAATAAATAAATAAATAAATTACTTTTCAGGGAAAAAAAAAAGATGCTTACTAAGTGTTTCCTGAGGGAATTTGGGTGGACGTTAGATGGAGTYTCTCCCCTACCCCTGCCCTCAGTACACTCCTCTCCAGGACATGAACTGTGCTCACTTGTGGTCCTCGTCAGGTAAGGGTGGCGGCCTACTGTCCGCGGAGCACACCGCACAGGCACTGCACTAAATGAGTCTGTGGAAAGCACATCTGCGGAACTGTGCTGGGGATCAGGTTAACAGCATGGCTTCAACAGCCTGGAACAGAGTGTGACTCATTAAAATCTCAGGAACAAGAGGTGGCTCCAACCACAGAGTCAAGGTTGGGGCTCTTCTGAGGAGAGGAGTGAGGGCTCCCCGGTCCGTCTGGAGCTGAGGGACACCGCTGGCCCGGCTCCCGTCTTCTTATCCCTGAGCTTGTTGCCCTGTTTGCTCTTTCGTGTTTGTGGCTYGTGTCTTTAGCTGGAGACACCAGTGCGCTTCTCATTTTTGRGTAACAAAGTACCAGCCTTGCCGTCTCTTCTAATAACCCTGGAGGCCACCGCATAGTAACTCGGCTGCTCTTGCCAGAGTTCCCAGCTCATTCTCTGCCGCAGTTTTTAAAATGAAACCTTGCTTCACAGGATCCCCCTCCATCCAGGCAAACCGGGACTCTCCATCTCTCACGTTCCTATAAAGGTGTGGGTCCTAGTGTCAGGGCCGTCAGCGCTTAAACCCCGTGATAGGCTTCCTGCAGGCAACATTCCAGAGGACTTAAAAAATACATTATGGAAGTTTCTTCTTCCATAGGACATGGTCCTATTTTCAGACGTTTTCATTAGAACACTTTGGATGGGAGGAAATGCCACCTGAGTACAAAATGCTAGTGTTTGCTTCTCAGAGTAGTATGCGTATGTTCTGAAATTACACATTTTACAGTTTATTGTGATTGTCAYAACACTGTAGCAACTAAGGGCATAATGATATAAAGATGCTCAAATGCTTGGGCATAGCGGCGTGCGACTTTGTGGGAAGTACAGGCACACTGAAGAACGTTGCCCTTCTTGGCCGAAGCTTCCACATGTCAGCATTCAGCGATCAGTCTTGATGGAGGAGGTGTTCACCGCTGCCTTTGTCAGGTAGTGAAAGATGCCTCTAGGTTGGGTGTCAGAGTTGGTAAGGGGAAAGTGCCGGAGGATTCAGGAGAATGGCACAGTTAACAGTTCATCCCAAGGCAGGGCCTGTAGCCACAGCAAGCAGAAAGGAGTCAAGTGGGCTAACAGGGCTRTGCACAGTGCCATGTGCCTCTGGATTCTGCAAGTGGCTGTTGTTACTTTGTACCTCACGAATGTAGAATTAAAAATTTCCCATGAGCCTGGCACAGTGACATCATTCTCTAACAAATGATTAAATGTTATCTGTGTATGCTACAGAAATTAATTTTAGCTTCACAGATTTTACTAAATATAATAGTTCATCAAGTGGGTGCAAAATTATAGGTGGTTGTATATACTAAGTTCAATACCTTAAGCATCTAACATTTTGGACCATAGTGCTGCATGATTACTTTGAAAAACAATGGGTTTACCCAAAAGGGAATCATACCTTCTTTCAAATATTTTAATTAAAATGCAGTGTGAACCTTTGTGCTTGTCTGACTGCTAAACACCATAAACAGTCTTATGGGATTTGCGTGTGCACCCTTGGTGAGTTGCGAAAAATGCTGGGTCTGCTGAATTCCATGACGTTGCAGTTAATTTATTTAAATATATCTTAATAAGCCTGTGATGTATACGRAGGGTTAAGGCATCAGAATCCCGTTTAATTAACTTACACTCACTTGGGAGCCAGTCACTTGTAAAGGTACGCTTGAGCAAATAAAAAAAGCTTCAAATAATAGGAAATCTTTGGAAGGAACAAGCCAGCTTGGTGAAGACTTCCCTATTAGCTTTGTTATTGAAATGGTTTCAGTGAGATATTTTAGACCTCATGGTTTATTTTTGTATTTTACATACACATAATTATAACTTAATGTATTGGCATAATATTTAATTTTGTTAATTTGCCTGTTTAATACCTGATTTCTGTCTTGGTTCTGAGAAAACTGCATCAGGAGTCTCCCTGGGGCCTCCTGGCACTCACTAAGGTGGGCAGAGTCTGAAAGCTGTCAGTCTTTTGTCTATATGTGTCTAAATTATGACCAGCGTTTGGCATTTGCATAAACTCAACTTAATAAACAGTCACATTCTTTTCAGTCAGTACTGGTCCTGCATCATATAATGCCTGGCCTTTCATGAGGACTTCAATAAATGTTTGTTGCTAATGATGAGTATTGAAATGATATGTTAAACCCATCTCCTCAGTTGAGAAATGCTTTGTTTTCGAGATGTCAGACTTACAGCTTTGCCTGGAGTTTTTCTAATTAAAATCACCACTTTGGCACAAAGGCTCGAAATGTGCAGAGTTGCTGCAATTAGTGACTTGTGCGCCCATATGGATGTTACCAAACAGCTTTCAACTTAAAGGATTTGGGCTATTTTGAATGATGGGCCTTCTGGTAAGCTTAAAACAAAGCTTGCCTTTCTCTGTATTCATTTTAATTAATAGTATCTTGCTGGTCTCAGAGA
>BDUI01002102.1:93515-108459 GCA_002335545.1 Apodemus speciosus | reverse complement strand
CTTATAAGGAAACCTATACACAATACAGCCTTAAACTCATGCCCCTCAGACAAATCTTAGTATTGTTTATAAGTCCGTATAAAATATATTTTTCTTACTAGTACATTATCAGTATTGATTCTTCTGACCATAGGAGTGGATAGGAGTCTTTACAAATCTATTGGCCTGTCTATGATTCTTTGGATGACCATTTTTCCTTTAATCAAGTGAAATTTGGAAGAGATTCTAGCTCATACATTTCCAGGGAAAATCTCTGAGATTATGAGTGACATATTGCCTTTATTCCTGTCTCAAATATTTACTGAATACTGAGTACTGTGCTAGGGATGCTTTGGGCAGGTAAGAGAAACAAGGTAGGTTCTCTTCTGGCAAAGCTAAGGAAATATAAAATGTATTTTGCTACAGCAGTGCTAAAGCTGGGTCAAGGCAATAATTTGTTCTTATGACGGGCATGAAGCCCTGGTCAGCAGCTCAAGACTTAAACTTCCCACTATGGGATTTTCTCTATTGCCAATAATGCTCCACAGGGCACAAAATAAGATATTTCTTGTTATGACTACCACTTGGCTCCTTTTAACACTGTCTTTGTGATAGTCTGTAAGCTTTGCCTCTAAGGCCTGAATCAAAACTCTTTAGAAGGCTGCCCTTCCTCTGTGCAGTTTTTTTTTACCCATTTGCAGGTAAAAAGAGCAAGAACAGTTGGGGACTTTGTTTCTGTACCTCCTCCCTCAGGCCTTAGCCAATCAATGTATAGGGCCCTGTTTATAAATGTGGCCTCACATTTGAAATCAAGTAGCTGGTGGTATAGAATCTGAAGGGCATTCTGACATAAAGGTCAAAATAAAGATTTGTCTTAAAGAGTTTTTGTTTAGTGGAGTGGATTATAACTCAATACACAGAAAACCTAAACTGTACCAGCTCAAAAACAAAGGATATAGATAGTTCTAGAATTCAGTCTCCCCCATCCTCAATGCCTCATGGAAAGCAGACTGAGAAAGCTGCTAATATGAGCCATTATTTGTTCTTATTACTATTATTTTTAAATTTGGTGTGTGTGTGTGTGTGTTGCGCTACATGCAGTTACAGGCAGCTATAAGCTGGGAATGGAGCTTGGGTACTTGGAAGAACTGTTCTCAACTGCTGAGTCATCTCTCCAGCCCTGTGGACCATTTCTTGTAAAGGAAAATAGAGGACAGAGCCTGGAACTACTATGAAAAATTAGACACTTGACAAACATGTACCTGGGGCTTGTTCTTGTCAGCTACCAGCAAACTCTAAAGAAGCTCAGGCTAGGCTTCTAGGTAGTGAGATGAAAGACTGATGCTGAAGGAGGAAGGGCAACTGTGGATCATCTCTCGATAGCTAAGGTCCCAGCTGAATGCAGCCACGGGATTTTTAATGTGTCAAGAGAAGACCTACGAAGCCAAGCCTTGTCAACTCAGACCTCTGAAGAAAAAAAAAAAAGAATCTTTGTTTAGCTACAAAGTTTTGGGGTTATTGTTGTGCCACAATAGGTATTTCTATCCTCTTTTACCCTCTTGATAGCATTCAATGCAGCTGATTAACTCTTATTAAATATTTGGCTTTCATGACCCAATATTCTTCATCGTCCTCTTATCCCACTGGCTTCTCCTAAACCTTCACAGCTCTATTAGTTTCTTCTCTCTTCACTACAGGGGAAGCTTCTTGGAATCCCTTTCTTCTCTATTTATACTCTTCTGAGATGACCTCATTCAGACCTGTGGATCCAAATGCCATCTATATTTTCAAAATTCTAGTATTATCTCTTCTATAAATGTTAGACTCATAATCCCAGTATCTGCTAGACATTTCTGTAGGAAGCCRTTCTTACATCCGCCATTACAACATGGYGCTGGCTTCCCACAGGCACCATGTGCTGGTGGYTTCCCATGCCTCGGTCTCCGCCTCTCCCGTGACGTCATGTAGAGAGCCGTCCTTGCATCCGCCATTACAAGATGGCGCAGATAGCGCCCGTGGGTACCATGTGCTGGGCAATTTCCCATGCCTCTGTCTCYGCCTCTCCCGTGGCGTCATTTGGTCCCATGACCTGCAGCCAACCAGGAGGCCRCACGTCTTAGGCAGACTGTAACTGTATTTAAGGGCGAGATCTTGTGTGGTTTGCGTCTTCGTCAGTTTCAAGCAGACTCCAGGAGTGTCAGTCTTGTCTCCGGGAGTCTCCGGTTCTGTAAGCTTCTCCTCTCCCTCTCAAGAGGAATAAAGCTTGTTACTGCAGAAGGATCCTAATGTGTGCCGCGTGTTTCCTRCGGGCGGGAAGATAGCGYGCGTCGCACATTTCCACATGGACTTTTTATAGGGATTTTTTTGTTTATCTTAAAACCTTGAATAATCACTATAGTCACTAAGAAATGTTATAACCARGAGAAACGGTCTTCTCCAGGGAAGAACACCCTCCCACTATTTATCCAATAAAAAGTGGATCATACACATCCAAGTAACACTATATAGTCTGAACAGGTTGTGTTTATTTAGAAATAGATAAATTTATATTAGGGCTATATAAATTTGTAATACTTAGGAACATATTCAGGAATATATAAATATATTTAGGAATATATGACTATATAAAAAGCATATTATCTCCTTGACCCAGCTTTGCAAAACACACACATACATACACACACACACACACACACACACACAAATAAGAGTCTGTAAATTTGAGAGAAAGCAAAGGGGTACATGGAGGAGCTGAAGGGGAAAAAATGGGTGAAAAATATTTTAAAACCCCCGGATCTTTCATAAACTGCTAAATGATTACTCGTGGATGACAAAGATGGTTCACCTTGTAAGAGTGTATGCTGCCAGGCTTCAGGACATGAGTTTAATCCACGGGACTCACATGATGAAAGGAGTGAACTTAATCTCATAAACTGTCTTCCGTCCGGTAGTGGTGGCACATGGTTTTAATCCCAGCACTTGGGAGACAGAGGCAGGCAGATTTCTGAGTTCAAGGCCAGCCTGGTTCACAGAGGGAGTTCCGGGACAGCCAGGGCTACACAGAGAAACCCTGTCTTTAAAAAAAAAATAAATAAATAAGTTGTCCTGACCTCTGCATGCGCCATGATGTGTGCAGACTCACACATACTAACATGGCAAAACACAACTGTCATGAATGAAGTTTCTAGATTGAGAGAAAACTCTAGAGAGAGGCTCATCATGCCATTCAGGAATACGCAAGTAAACATCAGAGTAAGTCTGGAGGCAGAGAGCAGGGGAAATGTGGGCAAAAGCCTTTACTGTGAGATGCGCCTTGAGAAAGAACAGGTAATGAAGGATGAGTAAGCAGAGGCCAATCTGAATTATTTCATCAGCCCGTGGGAGATTACAAAGACTGGCTCTCTCCTAATGTCAGAAATCTGGAGCTGGGGCAATTAGAGAAGGGAAATGCCTGTCCAGGATGTGAGAACCCAAGGTAAACCTACAGCAAGGATAGAGGTAGTTGTAAGTGTGGGCTTGATCAGTCCTTTGCAAGTGACAGGCACACCCGCCAGTGAGTTTATGTAGGCTTTACCCAGGGAAAGGTTATCAGTCCATCCGGAGGTAGTGGTCAAAGCATCAAATACAGAACTAGAAATATAACTCCTATATTTTATAACCCTATATCTGTAAGCTCAGGAATAATGGCCCCGTTAATTCTTGGTTATTAATAATTTTAGTCTTTTTTGTTATTCTAGATGAAGATTTGTTAATTTTTTAAATGTCAAAGAACTATGTTTTGGTTTTAATGATTCATCGTATTATTTCCTTAGTCTCTATTGTATTTCTACCCTATATTATTTTCTCTTTTGGATATTTGTCTAGGATATTAGGTTATTGATTTGAGGTCTTTTCAGTTAGGCTAATCATTTTTCCCTAACACTGTTTTCATTATACCTCAAGTTTGTTTTGTATTTTTTTTCAAATATTTATAATTATTTTGTATGTATGGGTGTTTGGCTTGCATTTAGTTCTATGTACCCTGTAACCAGTGTCCACAGAAACCAGAAGGCATTGGGTCTCTTGGAACTGGATTGTATGTGTATRTACAGTGATGGCATTTGTTCATTTTTCTTTGTTCTTTAAAATTGTCCCAAAACCATATAACCTTAATTGACCTATCTTCAAATATTCTGATCCTTTCTTTCTTTTTCTTTTCTTGGTCTGTTTAAATCTACTGCTAAGTATCAATCAACTTCTCTTTCTCTGTTCAGTTATTGTACAAAATTGCTGCTCAGTTCTTTTTATAATTGTTTCTTTACTGTTATTTTCTGCTCAATTAGACAGTGTTCTCATGCTTTCATGTTTTACAGAGTTTGCGTCCTCTGAACATTTCTCTGACAGCTTGAAGTCCTATATCTGTCTTTGTCAGGAGATGTTTCTTTTTATTTTATGTGTGTTTTGCCTGCCTTTACATCTGTGCACTGTGTGCCTGGTACCTAAGGAAGCTATAAGAGGACATTTGTTTCCTACATGCAAGCAAAACACCCATACATACAAAATAATTATAAATATTTGAAAAAAAGAATCCCTAGATTTATCATTGGTTATGAGCGCCTCATGGCTGCCAGGAGTCAAACCTAAGTCCTCTGGCAGAGTAGCCAGTGCTCTAACTGCTGAGCCTGCTCTCCAAGCTTTAGGGGCTGTTCGTATTCCTAGCTTTGACTTCCGTTGTATGGGTCACACTATTTCCTTATACATGTCACAATTTACTTCAAGATGGGCATTTCAAATAATGTGCAGCTTCCAAAGTCTTATTTTCTTCTTTTCCTGGGGCTGTTGTTGCTTGATGAACTAGTTGCTGTGTTTGTCTAATGACTTTTCCAAAATAATTTTGTAAAGTGTGCATCTGCACTGCGTGACTAAAGTCCCTACTTGGTTAGATTACCTCTCTGCTAATGACTGGATGGAGATTACCTTAAACACCAGTAGCCACCATCCATCTTGGTCTTTATCCAGGAGGTCTATGAATGTTTTGGTAAATGCCTTCAATAGTCAGGCAGTTTGAAAGTATGCATAGCTTTTGCTTCCTGTGGGCAAAGAGCCTGCGTGTCAGACAGAACTTGTTTCCTGAGCCTCTTAGTGGTCCTATGCAGTGTATGTGCCTGTGTGAGTTCCTACAATATGCTCATACTTTCAAAGCCCTGAATTGTTCAGCTTTTTGGCTAGTCTATTGTTTTCCTCAACTGTTACTCATTGCTTCAGSCATGATATTAAAATACTTAATAATTATGCTCTCTTGGGAGGATAGGGGCATTGTTATGACTTTGCTAGTTCCAATGAGACCACATAAAGACCTGCCTTTTTAGAAGTCCCTTCACAGTGGCCCTTGGGATGAGCCTTTGAAAGAACTCAACTCTGTCTGCTCCCTTGCTACAGTCTAGGAATGTGAGTTGTCATTTTTTTAAAGGGTAGAAAAGAACTTCAGGTAGAGTAAGAGAAAATGCTACAAAAATGGTTACTCTTATTGTGATCTGGCTGCTTTCTCCATTAGATTGTGGAGGAGCTGCTGCATGCCTTTGGTAACTGTCCAGACCAGAGCTCTGGAAGTTAGAGGATTTGCCAGCCTCTTCACTGCTTTTATGGAAGGACCAACTGACACTGCCTTTTCAGCCCGTCATGGAATTAAGATGGGGGAACGTGTATGGAAGAGCATTTGTTTGACATGCAAGAATGAAAATAATAAGGTATTACTTCAAAACAATATCAAAAGTACAATACACAGTTAAATGTCTAAACCAACTTAAATATTTATCAAAATGTCAAAACCATGAAAAATAGTCCAAGAAAATAAATTGCCCTCCACCTCACCCCCTAATCCATTCTCATTTGTCCTTGTTAACAATCTAGTCTTTTAAAAAAAATGTTTATTTATTTAAGTTATGAGTACACTGTTGCTGTCTTCAGACACCTCAGAAGAGGGCAGCAGATCCCATTTCAGATGGTTGTGAGCCTCCATATGGTTGCTGGGAATTGAACTGAGGATCTCTGGAAAAGCAGTCAGTGCTTTTAATTGCTGAGCCATCTCTCCAGCCCCACCCCAAAACCTAGTCTTTATACTCATTTTCCCCCCTTTTTTGTGGAGGGTTGCTGCTGGTGAATTGAGACTTCTGTTGCTTTATATAGTTTACCACTGTGTTACAGCCCCAGCATGCTGTCTTTTTTGAGGTGTGTGTGTGTGTGTGNTTTTATTTTATGTGTGTTTTGCCTGCCTTTACATCTGTGCACTGTGTGCCTGGTACCTAAGGAAGCTATAAGAGGACATTTGTTTCCTACATGCAAGCAAAACACCCATACATACAAAATAATTATAAATATTTGAAAAAAAGAATCCCTAGATTTATCATTGGTTATGAGCGCCTCATGGCTGCCAGGAGTCAAACCTAAGTCCTCTGGCAGAGTAGCCAGTGCTCTAACTGCTGAGCCTGCTCTCCAAGCTTTAGGGGCTGTTCGTATTCCTAGCTTTGACTTCCGTTGTATGGGTCACACTATTTCCTTATACATGTCACAATTTACTTCAAGATGGGCATTTCAAATAATGTGCAGCTTCCAAAGTCTTATTTTCTTCTTTTCCTGGGGCTGTTGTTGCTTGATGAACTAGTTGCTGTGTTTGTCTAATGACTTTTCCAAAATAATTTTGTAAAGTGTGCATCTGCACTGCGTGACTAAAGTCCCTACTTGGTTAGATTACCTCTCTGCTAATGACTGGATGGAGATTACCTTAAACACCAGTAGCCACCATCCATCTTGGTCTTTATCCAGGAGGTCTATGAATGTTTTGGTAAATGCCTTCAATAGTCAGGCAGTTTGAAAGTATGCATAGCTTTTGCTTCCTGTGGGCAAAGAGCCTGCGTGTCAGACAGAACTTGTTTCCTGAGCCTCTTAGTGGTCCTATGCAGTGTATGTGCCTGTGTGAGTTCCTACAATATGCTCATACTTTCAAAGCCCTGAATTGTTCAGCTTTTTGGCTAGTCTATTGTTTTCCTCAACTGTTACTCATTGCTTCAGSCATGATATTAAAATACTTAATAATTATGCTCTCTTGGGAGGATAGGGGCATTGTTATGACTTTGCTAGTTCCAATGAGACCACATAAAGACCTGCCTTTTTAGAAGTCCCTTCACAGTGGCCCTTGGGATGAGCCTTTGAAAGAACTCAACTCTGTCTGCTCCCTTGCTACAGTCTAGGAATGTGAGTTGTCATTTTTTTAAAGGGTAGAAAAGAACTTCAGGTAGAGTAAGAGAAAATGCTACAAAAATGGTTACTCTTATTGTGATCTGGCTGCTTTCTCCATTAGATTGTGGAGGAGCTGCTGCATGCCTTTGGTAACTGTCCAGACCAGAGCTCTGGAAGTTAGAGGATTTGCCAGCCTCTTCACTGCTTTTATGGAAGGACCAACTGACACTGCCTTTTCAGCCCGTCATGGAATTAAGATGGGGGAACGTGTATGGAAGAGCATTTGTTTGACATGCAAGAATGAAAATAATAAGGTATTACTTCAAAACAATATCAAAAGTACAATACACAGTTAAATGTCTAAACCAACTTAAATATTTATCAAAATGTCAAAACCATGAAAAATAGTCCAAGAAAATAAATTGCCCTCCACCTCACCCCCTAATCCATTCTCATTTGTCCTTGTTAACAATCTAGTCTTTTAAAAAAAATGTTTATTTATTTAAGTTATGAGTACACTGTTGCTGTCTTCAGACACCTCAGAAGAGGGCAGCAGATCCCATTTCAGATGGTTGTGAGCCTCCATATGGTTGCTGGGAATTGAACTGAGGATCTCTGGAAAAGCAGTCAGTGCTTTTAATTGCTGAGCCATCTCTCCAGCCCCACCCCAAAACCTAGTCTTTATACTCATTTTCCCCCCTTTTTTGTGGAGGGTTGCTGCTGGTGAATTGAGACTTCTGTTGCTTTATATAGTTTACCACTGTGTTACAGCCCCAGCATGCTGTCTTTTTTGAGGTGTGTGTGTGTGTGTGTGCACAT
This sequence comes from Apodemus speciosus, assembly GCA_002335545.1. Taxonomy (NCBI): domain Eukaryota; kingdom Metazoa; phylum Chordata; class Mammalia; order Rodentia; family Muridae; genus Apodemus; species Apodemus speciosus. The sequence goes on along the minus strand of BDUI01002102.1, from coordinate 100,446 downwards.
GCGCGCGGTGTGGTGGGCTGTCATTTCTCAGGAGCTTCCCATCTTTTTTTTGTTTACTGTGTGTATGTATATTTGATGTATATGTGTGCCAAAGCACACGAGAAGGGCAGGGGACGATTTGGGCGATGCGGTTCCTCTCTCCATCGGCTTTTACCTGGGTTCAGGGGATCTGCCTCAGGTTGGCAGGCTTGTAGAGCAAGCATCTCTGTTAAGCATCTCTCCAATTCCCACCTTACTTTTTTGAGACACTGGGTCCTGGGGTTTGCCAACTGGTCTAGTCTAATCCCACTTCCCTACTTTTTTGTAATAATACTGCCCCCCACCTTCCTAAGGATTGAGCCCAGGGTTTATACCCTCAGTTCCCCATTTTTGTAGTATTTTATACTTAGAATTTTATATTCGTTTTAAATTAATTTTATAAGCACTCGCCTCCCAATTTCTGCACCCCTTTCCCTTTTTCACTTTCCTAGTGCCTCCTACCCTCCACTGTAACCAAAGTGTTGAGCTTCCTCAAGCTCATTCAAAAACATCCGACTACACACACTTTCAAATACAGGCTGGCCTGGAGCTCGGAGACCGCCCGCCTCTGCCTCTTCACACGCTCTGCCTGTTTGTTCACTAAGTGTACCTGGTGTCAGAAGGAAGCATCCAGAAGAGGGTGTCAGATCCCGCCTGGAACTAGAGCCCCAGGCAGTTGCGAGCTGCGAGCTGCTACGTGGGTGCTGGGACCTGAGCCAGGGTCCTCTCCGGGAGCAGTAAGGCCTCTTGACCCCCGAGCGGCCCCGTGGGATAGCGCTTGGGAACGATCTTTTCTCCCAACACATGAATGTCCTTCTAGGTCCAAACCAGAAATTTAACATGCCTGTTAAGCTCTTCTTGTCTGRATGACAGTCTTTGWTTTCAGTACTCGTCCTCTCTTGTGAACGTGGCTTACTAATGCTTTTATTTCGGGGAGATTCCTGGGAGCGAGGCACGGGGATGCCGAAAGCCCTACTTACTTTAATACGTATTCCCCATTTACTCACCCCGAGCGCGTTTGTTTTATCTCGGGGTGACATGGGGAGAGTCCTTTCGGGGAAGAATGTTAAACCATGTGCACACTCTCTATTCAGAGGGGCGAGGGAGAAGGACCRGCCTTTTACAGGACGCACCTACCCTTTCCTCTCGGACAGGCGGCACCGCTGCGACAGCTGCACGGAGCGTAGCCTTCAGGCGGCTCTTGCAATTCCGGGCGCCGGTTTCCGTGTGTTCCGGGGTGGCGTGGGACCAGGTCCGTCGTGCCGCTTCCGAGGTCCGCTTGCCCAGACCGCTTTTGCTCGGGCGACTTCTGAGCCCCCTGAACGCGCCGCGGCAGCGCCACCGGCCAGACGCGCTAACCGGCCACAACCGGCCGGCGCCGTCTGGAAACTTCGCTCAAGCTTCTCGAGACCGAGGCGGCTGACTGAACCCCGACGTCCCTCGGGCCTAGCTGAACGCGCCACTCGCCTCACAGGGCGCTGCCTCGAAGGAAGCGGCCACTTGTCCCTCAGACGCGGGGCTCGGGCCCTGTGAGGACCCGCGACCCGCGTCTCCGGCCACGCGACGCCTCGAGGCACGCCGGGTCGCTCAGTGCGCGCGCGCGCGCGGGCCGCCGTCGAGCCGCGCGGTCCCCAGCTGCCGGCCCTGAGACGAGGGCGCCGGCTCCTCAGCTGCGGCCCGGGGGCGTGGCAAGGCCCCGCTGCTCCTGTTTTCCCCGGCTGGGGCCGGCTTTCAGTTTCGTTTCTTTCCAGCGGATCAGTAGGGCCGGGCCCGTGAACAACGCGGTCCTCCGTGCTAAGCCTCGGTCCGACGGCCATGGCCCAGGCCGCGGTGGCAGTGGCGGTGGCAGAGGTGACCCAGCTGCTGTGCGCGGCGGGGGGCGCCTTGGAGTTGGCGGAGCTGCGGCGCCGCTTGCGAACCAGCCTGGGCGCCGAAGCGCTGGAGCGGCTGCTGCGGGACCGCGGGCGCTTCGTGGTGGTCTCGCGGGCGAGCGCGGGCCGGGCGGCGGCGGGGGCGGCGGCGGCGGCCGCCTCGGAGCGCGTGGTGCTGGCCGTGTCGTCGCTGCGTCTGTGCCGCGCGCACCAGGGCCCCAAGCCGGGCTGCACCGGGCTCTGCGCGCAGCTGCATCTCTGCAAGTTTCTCATCTGTGGCAACTGCAAGTTCCTGAGGACCGGGTAAGGACGCCGACGACGGGCATGGGCGGATGCTCCTGGCCCTCCGCTCCCGGGCCTCCACTCTCGTCCCGAGATTGGGGCAGAGATTAGGTGACGGTTCCTCTGCCTCGCCTGTCCTTCACTCTCGAGGACGTTCACTGACCACATACTTAGTGACTGGCTGGGTGTGGTGGAGTGGCTCGGATAGATAGGATGTGGTCCCAAGAGGGACACCTGAGTATGGCAATATGGCCCCCAGGAGGAAAGCTGGTCCTCAGGGCTGGTTGGAACGGGCTTGCAGTCGTGGCTGTAAGGACGCGTTGGAAACGCCACTCAACTCCTGTTTGTCGGCTTCGAAGCCCGGAACTCAAATTTTCAAGGTCCGTGGTGGGCTCCCGCTCTCCCTTAGCCACAGACCTTCCTGGGTGCCTTTCCACACACCCCACCCCTCCTTTGGTTCATTTGGTGGCAGAGCCCTGTCTGGAATGTCCTTCCTGGTTTGCTCTAAAGTGCTTCGGGTAGGAGCTGAAAGATTATTCGCTTTTTTTGAGCTCTTTCTCTTTAACTCTTCCACACCACACTTTATGTCCTCATTAGTCCGGGCTGCTCTCCGCTTGCACCTGCAAGGTGATTAGTGAACTCTGTCCCGAAGAATTTGGGTCTCACCTTAAAGGCGATAAGGTCTGCTGAATGGCTGCCGTGAGGTTTGTGTTTTAGGAGGATGTCTTGGGGAACGGTGCGGGGATGCTGGGTTAGGAGAGGATGTTGAGACTGCATGCTTCGAAGCTAGTCCAGTTATCTAGTARGATTAGGTTCTCTCTCCCTGCTTCCTTTTGCTGTAACACAGTAGACGTCATTTTTTATGATGTCAGGTGACTAGTCACCTTTGGTTAGTAACCTTGACCTATGCCGCCTATGCCTAGTCAGGGATCCAGGCTGGCAAATACAGCTGCACCCTCAACACTCTGGAGGCTGTTCAGAGCATCACGTTCTAGGGCTCGAAGGGAGGGTCTGGTGGGAAGTCTGCGTGGGCCAGGTCTAGAAGTGATAAATATCCCATTTACCAGAAGCTGTCTCCCACCCCTACCGATGGGGTATGGGCTAGGAAATGTGGTCTCTAGGACTCATTTATTCAGAAATAATACAGATTAGAGCTTGTCCAAACAAGGTGTATGGGAGAGATTTGGGGGAGTTAAGGGGAGCTTGCAGGTGTGAAGAGAGTCTGGGAGAGATGGTGACTCCTGTTTCTGTTCTCACTGTAGACTAAAAGCCAGAGAGGGTTTGTGTTCTTTACTTAAAACCCTTACATGCTGCTTTGGAAGCTGCTAGTGGTCAATACTGTGGTCACAGTAGTAGACCGAACAGATCTGTAGAAGGTGGGCCTGCAGAGAAGGTAGAGCCCTAGGAACTCTKCCATGCAAGAATGAGATATCTCTGGGGTGAAAGAGTAACAAGCCCAGAGAAAGAGGGTATATGGGAAGTGGTGGCTGGCTTGATGCAATGGCAGGAATAGCTGGTGAATGAATGGATGAATGAATGAATGAATGAATGAATATCATATTGAGCAAATGGCTTGATATGCTGGCCTGTTTGGCCTGAAATTTGCTATGTAGACCAGGCTGGCCTCCAAATCAGAGTCTTCCTGCTTCTGGGACTAAAGCCATGCACCACTTCGTCTGCCTGGCAAATCTTGATAATGTGCTTAATTGGCAAAATAATCATGGAAGGAAGATCTGTTCTTATACCAATTCCCAACATTTGGGTTCAAACTTGGTATCAGAAATTTGGACATTTGATATTTATTGGCCTTCATAACTGAGATTTTTCTTGTTCTTCTCCTTTGTCTTTTCCCAGATTTGTACTAGGTAGTTTCCTACATATCTTTTCCAATGGATAATGAAAAGTGAGTGTAATTAAGTGTGACTTTACTTTACTTGACTTCTTGATCACAAGGTTGGCTCTCTAAGAAATGAGCCTGAGAAGGAGTCTTCAGTCCCTGACTAACAGACCTGTGCTCAGGAGGCAGTGTGCCTGCTGATCCAGAGCGAGGTTCCCTGAGCTAGTCACCTTGTTGCAGTCCCACTCTGCTCTTTGCTGGCAGTCCTCCTGGGCTGACTCTGCCCCTCTGTGATGATAAGCTTACTTACCTCACAGGTTTGCTGAGGACTGAATGAATTAACTCACGGACACTGGCGGCCTCTGTCGAATAGTCAGTGCTCACCAACTTTTAGCCGCCGTTCTTGCAGTTATTTGTATACTTGGCTTTGGCAGCACCAACTTATCTTCCTTTCTTCTCGTCTCATTCTGTCATCTTTTTCCTAACCTCAGAGGACGTGGCGGATGTGTTGTTTTATACCTTCCAATGGCCTCTCCTCAATTCTCTCCTGGATCCAGATTCTGCAGTGCCTTTTTTTTCCTTTGGTGCTACTGCATTCTTACCATAGCTGACCTCAGACTTTCCACTCTGTGTGTGAGTTCTTTTCTGTTGCATTTACCAGTTGGGAAAGAGGAGTCAAGGATGACTTCATGGTTTTTGATCTGTAGGGGAGGAGGGACATTTTAACTTTTGACAGAGATCAGAGAGCTAGTAGGAGAAAAGGATTTGGGGATGGATTCGGAAATTTGGCATTCTCTCAAGATGTTTATTGCAGATGTTAAATAAGGTATGGTAGTGTCTGCATCAAGCAGATGCTGCTTGCCTGGCTTTCCAGGTGACCGAGACTGTCATTAAAGATCTGTCCCTGAGTTTTTAGGGTGGAGTACCAGTGCCTGGTTGATACATGCTCACCAGATGCTTATGGGTTGAAAGTACAGAGGAGGGGAGCTGCAAAAGGGGTGGACCCAGGAGTGTCTGTGTCTGTGTCTGTGTCTGTGTCTGTGTCTGTGTCTGTGTCTGTGTCTGTGTGCCCATACCTGGAAGCATGAGTCACTCTGCTTAGCATTTTTAAAAGGATTTATTTTTATTATTTAAATTATGTGTCTCTATGGGGGGTAGAGGGAATGGTGCACATAAGTGCAGTGCTTTCAAAGGCCAGAAGAGGGTGTTAGTGAGACACCCAATATAGATGCTGGGAATTAAATGCAGGTTCTCTGGAAGAGTAGAAGAGTGTCCCTAACTACTGAGCCTTCCCTATACTTCCTGCTCAATTTATTTTGGGGTGGGGGAGGGGATGAGTTGGGTTGAGACAGGGTCTCTACATAGCCCTGGCTGTCCTGGAACTCACTCTGTAGCCCAGACTGACCTCAGAAATCTGCCTGCCTTTGCCTCCCAAGTGCTGAGATTAAAGGTATATGCTACCTAGACTCATCCCTGCTCAGTTTTCCATCCAAATTCTTACTGAGTGGCCAGTGTGCTGTGCTGTGACATTTTGCATGATGGCCTTGCCCTTCTCTTTACATATCTGCTGAGAAGTCTTGTCCTGAGTCCTAGATGTTGTCCAATCTCATCTCTTTCTGGTAAATATGCATATATTTTCATGCATAGCTGTTTTCTCTCTCTGCTGCTTATAAGGAGGGTCAGGAAGTGTTTGTGAAAAGATGCCCTGAAGAATGATCTCACCAGYTCTGTAAGTTGGCCAGGGTTGCCATAGCAGAGAACCATAGATGGGTGACCTGACCTTTGTTTTCCCCCTCCCTTTCTCTTCTCTCTTCCTCTCTTCTTTTCCATTTCTTCTCTTTCCTTCCTCTCTTCCTTCACAGAGGCTTGCTCTGTTGTCCAGCTAGACTGCAACTCATGATCCCCCTGCCTCAGCTTCTGAGTATTGGGATTACTGGTGTACACTATAATAGCTGGCAGACCAGAAGGCTTAAACAACAAAAACTTATTTCTCACTATTCTGGAGGATGGAATTCTGAGATAAGGTTCATGTTGAATTGGGGTTACTCTAATGACCTCATTTTAATTTAATGACCTCTCTGGTGACCCTGTCGTCAAAAGAAGTTCTACATCCTAAGGATCTGGAAGTTGGAACTCTAATAGAGTATTTTAGKGGGGTAAAAATCTAGTCTGTAACAATATCTTTGCTTCTTTGCAGGAAGAACTGTAGGAATGGTCACAACTTGAAGAGTGATCACAACCTGAGTGTGCTGAGGACTCAYGGYGTTGACCACCTCACATATACAGAGCTTTGCCAACTCTTGCTTCAGAATGACCCTTCACTTTTACCAGATGTGAGTGTTTAGAAGGGTGGACGGTTGGCGGTGTTCTTTGCAAGTAATAGTGGAGAAGCCAGATGCTTGGAAGATAGATAACTCTTAGAGTTGAGAACCCCATTTTGACCAAGAACCATTGCACAGAGGAGACTTGGATTTAATATCCAGCACTGCTAATTAAATCTACTGAATTTAATATCCAGCTTTGTTGATGTTGGACCAACCTTGGCATTTCTTGAAAAATTTCCTTCCCTATCGGTTGTACTGGCACCACCCTTGTAGTGATGTAGTGAGGTTAACCAGCACCTGAAACAAGCGTTATTTAGAACTAAGCAGAATGAGAGGCCCCAGATGGCCCATCCCTGAATACTAGGAATTGGAACTGCACGTTTGGGGTGTTGTTTTAGTCTGTGGGGAAGCCTTCTGGAGCTGCTTGACAGTCATCCAGTACTCTCTCTACTCAGTCCCTTGGACCCAGGAGAGTCTGTATATTAGCTGACATGGAATCTCAGCTTGTGTAAGCTTATTGCATTATCTCTGTATCATTTAGTGGAGGAAGATTAGCAGCACAAAAGGTTTATTGGATAAGGAGCAGGAGAAAGTATAGA
>BDUI01002101.1:139642-151375 GCA_002335545.1 Apodemus speciosus | reverse complement strand
TGGGAAAAGATCTTCACCAACCCCACATCTGACAGAGGGCTAATATCCAATGTATACAAAGAACTCAAGAAGTTAGATCACAGAAAACCAAATAACCCTATCAAAAAATGGGGTTTGTTCCCCCTTCTAAGTAGGACTGAAGTATCCACATTTTGGTCTTCCTTCTTCTTGAGTTTCATATGGTCTGCGAGTTTTGTCTTGGGTATTACAAGCTTTTTGGGCTAATATCCACTTATCAATGAGTGCATACCATGTGTGCTCTTTTGTGATTAGATTACCTTACTCAGGATCATATTTTCTAGTTCCATCCATTTGCCTGCAAAATTCATGAAGCCATTGTTTTTAATAGCTGAGTAGTACTCCACTGTATACATGAGCCACATTTTCTGTATCCATTCCTCTGTTGAGGGACATCTGGGTTCTTCTGAGCTTCTGGCTATTATAAATAAGGCTGCTATGAACATAGTGGAGCATGTGTCCTTGATGTTAGAGCATCATTTGAGTATATGCCCAGGAGTGGTATAGCTGGATCCTCAGTTAGTACTATGTCCAATTTTCTGAGAAACCACCAGATTGATTTCCAGAGTGGTTGTACCAGTTTGCACTCCCACCAGCAGTGGAAGAGTGTTCCTCTTTCTCCACACCGACGGCAGCTTTTTTGATTTTTGATTTTAGCCATTTTGATGGGTATAAGATAGAATCTTAAGATTTGTTTTGATTTGCATTTCCCTGATGATTAAGGATGTCAAACATTTCTTTAAATGCTTTTCGACCACTTGAGATTCTTTTGTTGAGAGTCTTTTTTATATATGAACCCCATTTTAAAATTAATCTTTACGTCCTAAATGATGCCCCTCCCTGTTCCCCTGTCATTAGTCTTTCCTTTGATCCCCTCTCCCTTTCCCCATTTTTAATTGGGTTATTTGGTTTGTTGATGTCTATTTTTGTTGAGTTCTTTATATATGGATATTTTGGATATTATCTCTGTCAGCTATCTCTAGTAATCAGAAAAGACTTTCAATGGAGGAATTGGGACACCAACCCAGCCACAAGGTCTTCAACCCACAATTGCTCCTGCCTATAAGAGGTGCGGGGTGGGGGGGGAGGCGGGGGTTAAAGATGGAGCAAAAACTGAAAGTCTAACCAATGACTGTCCCAGATTGAAACCCATGCCATGAGAGAGAGCCCACCCCTGACACTGTTAATGATATTCTGCTATACTTGTAGACAGGTGCCTAGAGGCTTCACCCAGTAACTGATGGATGCAGATGCAGAAATCCACAGACAAACATTAGGCAGAACTTCTGGAATCCTGTGGAAGAAGGAGAGGAAGGATAGAAGGAGCCAGAGTCGTCAAGGACACACAAGAAAACCTATAGAATCAACTAACCTGGGCCCATATGGGCCCGCCAAGACTGAACTGCCAACCAGAGAACATGCATGGAGTGGACCCAGGCCCTCTGCACATATGTAACAGTTGTTCAGCTTATCGTTCTTGTGGGACTCCTAACAGCAGGAGTAGGTGCTGTCTCTGACTCTATTACCTGCCTTTGGATCCCTTTCCCCTAACTGGGCTGCCTTGTCTAGCCTCAATAGGAGAAGATGTGCTTAATTCTACTGCATCTTGATATGCCAAGATGGATTGGTACCCATGGGATCCCCCTTCCTTTTCTGAGGGGAAAGGGAGGACTGGAAGGTGGGGGGAGGAGAAGGAAGATAGAGGGACTTGGAGGAGAGGAAAGAGGGGAAGCTGTGATCAGGATGTAAAGTAGATACATAAAATTAATTAAAACGACTACTAGTCATTGTCACTAGTCGCTGAGGAAAGACATGCCTGCTGAATATGATAAGTGATTGGCCATGAGGGATGAGAATCTAGGGAAGCTCCAAGGATCTGAGCATTTTGTTTTAGAACTAGTCATGCAGACACTCTTTCTACTGACATGTGCAAATGCAGGGCCTTTAATTTTGGGTTTTTGAGTTGCCCTTTGAGGTTTATACCTACAGAAGTTGAAGCTGTTCAGATGTAAGCCTTGTGTAAATTCTAAATATTCTTCTTGTTAAAACTAAGTAAATGTCAGCTTGGAAGTTTCTGGCATTGTAACATTTTGTCTGAAGAAATGTTAAGCTTCTCATAAAAGGAATTCTTTGGAGAAGAGGAAACCCATTCTGTTCTACTTTTGGAAGATGGCTGAGAGCTGTGAGAAGGATTTCATCATAAGTGGATGTTAGAGCAGAATGGTATCAATAAAGAATCCCTTACGTATATTTATGGCTTAATACATTGTTTCACCATGGAGGAGTAAATCAACTCCTCCATGGTGAAAAAAAGAAATGTATCAAACAAAGAGAATTATTTTGTAAAAATCCCAGCACTCATATGAAAAGCAGGGCAGATTTATGATAGCAGAGGAAGAGTGTGGCCTGGGGACTGTGTTCTTGTAACTAATCACTAAAGTATGTTGAAAATGTGATATACTGCCTGGAGAGGGTACCAAGGAGCAAGCTCAAGCCTCAGAAACCATTCTTTTGCTAAATTTGCTAAGTTCTAACAGCAATTGTAAAGGAAAATTTGGGTCAGCTTTCACTTAGGCAAAGTCTTATAGGGAGTCTTACTTAAGTCTCCACAGAATGCTCAGTGGCTTCCTAAACAGAGGACTAGCTGTTTAGGCTTTTACTGCTGTGAGCAGACACCATGACCAAGTCAAGTCTTATAAGGACATTTAATTGGGGCTGGCTTACAGGTTCAGAGGGTCATTATCACCAATGCAGGACCATGGCAGCATCTAGGCAATCATGGTGCAGGAGGAGTTAAGAGTTCTACATTTTCATCTGAAGGCTGCTAGCGGAATACTCCCTTTCAGACAGCTAGGGCTAGAGTATTAAACACCATGCCCACAATAACATACCTACTGCAACAAGGCCACACCTCCTAATAGTGTCATTCTTTGGTCCAATATAAACAAACCACCACACTAGATCTAACTTCCTATTTGGTGGTAGAAATTAGTTACAGAAATCCAGATATTTAGCACTTTTGAGAAATTCAGTCTTTGAATTAAACCAGTACTCTAACATGCATTGCAATGCTCTAGCAATGATTTCCTCTCTGCTTCTGGGAGCTTTGAAAAAAAGATCCAGCTTACTAAGTTAACATTAGTTCAAGGAATGGACAGGTGGCTATTATTAGATACTGGGTCTGCAGGTTGCCCCTATGTAACAAGTCACTTGTCCAATCATGAATTCTTCATTTTGTGTTATGGGGGTGTAATTGTTCTATGGCCTTCTCCCCCAAGAACTGCCTTATCAAGAACATGATGGGGATGAAAGAGCTGTGCCCTTGCTACTGGAAAGCTGGTAATGATAATTAGTGGGTGAAACTCCAGTTTGGGAAGATTTTAAATGCTTTATTACTCATTTGCTTAATGTCCTCTAGACTGGTATCATATTTACTTGTACCATGTACCATGGTGCAAAGGGGTGTGGTCTCATGGACAGGAACTTTAATTTTTTAGAAGTTTGTCTCAAAGGGACCTCCTAGGAGGGAAAGTAGTGACAAAAGGGAAATGAGAAGTGGTGAGAGAACCTGCATAAGTACAATCTATACTTGGCAATAGTAAAATAACAAACTAACATGGCATTTGTAATCCCAGGACCCAGGAGGCACAAGGAGATGGATTGTCACAAGCTCAAGGGCTACATAGTGAATTCTATGACAGTACACTGTGACTTGGGTTACACACCAAGAGACCCCATCTCAGAAAAAAAAATACCAGAAACAAAATTAAGTATGCAGGAAAATAGCAAAAAATATCAACAAGGGGCAATGGTTGTCTGTCTTGGGCTTTTTCAAAAGTATTAACAATTCTGATATGTAAGTGCATATACATAACCACAATAAATAAGAAAGAGATCATGAATTTGAGAAAGGACAGGAGTTAGGATGGAAGAAAGAGTAATAGTTGTAGATGAATTTTAATCCATCAATATGACCTCCTAGGAGGTCCCTTTGTGTCCTTCTAAGTTTCACTTTTGCATTCATGTCATATGATTTTATATATCTATATAGCTTCTAGAAGTCACAAATGAGAGAAAACCATATCCTTTGGATGTAGGCTTAATTTGCTTAAAATGATTAACTCCAGTTGCATCCTCTTTACCAAAAATGACATAACTTTGTTCTTTATGGCTATAAAACCTTCCATTGGATGTATATATTTCATTTTCCTTACCCATTTCTCTGCTGTTGACAGCTAAAGTTGATTCTATAAGTTAGCTTTTGTGAATAGTGTCATAATAAAGATTCATATGCAACTTTGTGTGTGCTATGTTGACTTGGTGGTAAATACCCAGTAGTTGTAGAACTGTGACATATGGAAGATCCAGTTTTAGTTTTTGACAACTCCCATAAACTGACTTTTACTGTGACTGGACTAGTTTACTTTCCCACCAGTATTATGTAAATGTTCCCTTTTCCCCACATTCTTTGCCAACACTGTTGTTTGCTTAATGACTGCTATTTACACTGGGGGTAAGATGGGATATTAATGTAGTTTTAATTTGTATCAAATTATAATTGACAAGTATGCCCAAAAATAGACAAGGGATAATATTTTATTTTTCAACAAATATTTGTAAAGAAGGATACCCATGAGTCAAAAAAATGAAATTGGACACTTTCTGCCATAATTATCTTCAGCTAGGTTAAGTGCATAAATTTAGTTACATATATAAAAAGTTTTATGATCTTAAATTTAGCAATGATTTCTTAGATATGACATCAAAAAACCCAACATATAAAAGAAAAAGAAAAGATGAATTTCATCAAAATTAAAAGCCATGTGCACCTAGCAATAGAGTACAAAGGCTACACAGAGTAGGCAAAGATATTTGCTAATCACATATCTGACAAGAATAAATATCCAGACAATAGTAAATTGTAAATAGTAAATAGTAAATTCCCAACCCAGCCATAATAAGGTGAATAATGTGAAAAATGGTACTTGAAGAACAGTAATTCAGACTGTTATAGTATCATGACCACTTTTTGCTCACAATAATACATGTGTTTTCGTCACTGTTCTATTGCTGTGAAGAGACACCATGATCACATGAACCCTTATAGAGAAAAACATTTATTATTGGGCTGGCTTACAATTTCACAGGTTTAGTCTGTTATCTCAGCCTGCTTATCCTTTGAGTATAGGAAGGCTACTGATTTGCTTGAGTTGATTTTATAACCAGCCACTTTGCTGAAGTTGTTTTTCAGCTGTAGGAGTTCTCTGGTGGAATTTTTGGGGTCACTTAAGTATACTATCATATCATCTGCAAATAGTGATATTTTGACTTCGTCCTTTTCAGTTTGCATCCCTTTGACCTCCTTTTGTTGGCTAATTGCTCTGGTTAGGACTTGGGACCTTATAAAATTGCAAAGTTTCTGTAAGGCAAAGGACACTGTCAGTAGGACAAAACCGCAACCAACAGATTGGGAAAAGAATTTTATTAACCCTACATCTGATAGAGGGCTAATATACAATATATACAAAGAACTCCAGAGGACCAAATAACCCTATTTAAATGGGGTACAGAGCTAACAAAGAATTCTCAACTGAGGAATATCAAATGGCCAAGAAGCACCCAAAGAAATGTTCAGGAATTTGAAGTCTAGCAGAGTCATCAAAGAGACTAGAGAAACTTGATTTAGCAACTGATGGAGGCAGATGGAGAGTACCACAGTCAATCGTTATGCATATCTTAGGGAGTCCTGCAGAGGAGAGGAAGAAGAATGGAAGGAAACTGAGGGGTCAGGGACACCATGAGAACATGCTCGCAGAACCAACTGACCAGGATCAGGGAGCCTGTATGGGTCTGACCTAAGTCCTCTGTATATATGCTATGGTTGAGTAGTTTGGTATTCTTGTGTGATTCCTAATAATGGGAATGGGGACTGGCCATGACATTTTTGCTTACTTGTGGGACCCTTTCCTCCTACTGGGTTGCCTTTTCCAGCCTTGATGTGATGATATATGCCTGGTTTTATTGTATCTTGTTATGCTGTGGTTGGTTTATGCTCCTGGGAGGCCTGCTCTTTTCTGGGGGCAGTGTAGGGAGATGAATCTTGGATAGAGGGGGTTGGGGAGAGACTGACAGGGAGGGGAAGGAGGAAAAACTGTGGTCAGGATATTAATATATGAGATAATAATAATAATAATAATAATAATAATAATAGAAGCTAATTAGTGGTTGTGAGCAAACTATCAGGTAATCTTACCCTTGTTGGGGAAAACAATGTTCAGAATTTTTCCGTTAGTCACTGACCTGCATTATTAGAAAGGGGTTCTGAAACTAACCCCTTCATTAGCACTGCTGACACATTGGTCATATGTCAAAGAGACAGCTCAGGAAAGGGTATGGTATATCCTTAGAAGAATGGTAGGGGAAAAGCACTTGTTTCCTTTCCTTTGTGGTTCCTAGATTTTATCTAGATACACAAAAATCATGGGTGTAAATAAGACATGAAAGTCAAAGTGAAAATGCCTAGAACAAAAGGGACCAATTGGAAGTGGGCGGGGCTGAGAATAGGGAAGGTAGGAGACAAGGGAGATATATATATATCATCAACATACAATATACAGTCTTAAGAACCAAAAAGTTAGCCGGGCGGTGGTGGTGCACGCCTTTAATCCCAGCACTTGGGAGGCAGAGTCAGGCGGATTTCTGAGTTTGAGGCCAGCCTGGTCTACAGAGTGAGTTCCAGGACAGCCAGGGCTACACAGAGAAACCCTGTCTCGAAAAAAAAACAGAAAAAAAAAAAAAAGAACCAAAAAGTTTTGAAGGCATTTGAAGTCCTGCACTTGCTCTAGAATTCCAGGTATTAGAGGAGACGTTTAGACTTTATGATTATTCCTGAGTAGATTTGGTGGTTTAAATGTGCTTAACTCACGGAGTGGCACTATTAGGAGGTGTGGCCTTGTTGGAGTAGGTGTGGCTTTGTTGGAGGAGGTGTGTCAGTGTGTAGGTGGGCTTTGAAGGTTCCTAGTGCTCAAGCTCTGCCCAGTGTGAAAGAGTCTCTTTCTGCTGCCTGTGGATCAAGAAGTCAAACTCTTAGCTCCTTCTCCAGCACTGTGTCTGCATGGATGATGATAATAAATAAAACTTCTAAAGTGTAAGCCAGTCCCAATTAAATGTTTTTCTTTATAAGAGTTGTCTTGGTCATGATGTCTATTCACAACAATAAAACTCAAATTGAGATGACATATTTGTCTGATTGTCCACACAATATATACTTAGGTGACTTACTTATATTATGATGTGGTTAGATGATGTTACCATATCGAAAGATTCTTGAGAAACTGATGTTGAAGTCAAAATGATTTTTGTTGTTGTTGTTTGGTACATCTTTCTAAAGAATGTCTACCCATCAAAAAACTGACAGGCGCCTGGAATAGCTGTCCCCTGAGAGGCTCTGCCAGAGCCTGACTAATACAGATGCAGATGCTCGCAGCCAACCATTGATTGGACTGAACATGGGGACCCTAATGGAAGAGTTAGGGGAAGTACTGAAGGGGCAAAAGGGGTTTGCAACCCCATAGGAAGAACAACAATATCAACTAACTGGACCCCCCAGAGCTCCCAGGGACTAAACCACCAACCAAAGGGTACACATTGAGGGACCTGTGGCTCTGGCTGCCTATGTAGCAGAGGATTGCCTTATCTGGCATCAGTGGGAGGGGGACCCTTGGTCCTGTGGAGACTCAATGATACAGCATAGGGGAATGCTACCACCAGAGTTTTAGTAGTTCTGGGTGCAGCTGCAGACCTGCCTCTCTAAAAATGTCTCAGGTGCTGCTTTTTGTGACTAGCTGACCCGCTGCCAGCAGTAATGACTTGGAATGAATGAAACTACCTGGAAACCCTGTTAAAAAGGCAGCCACCCGCATTCCCACTAGGCCTAGGTTGGGGAGAATAGGTCCCCAAAAGCTCCATCTAAGCTAGGTCTTCAGATTTTGGTGTTTCCATCACCATTGCTTGCTGTCTCAAGCACATCTCCAAGGGAACTGCCACTGATACATAACGGTCTGATTTAGAATGTTCTTAAAGTCTTAAAGTGACCCCTGGGAAACCAAGGCAAGTGTGAAACTTAGTGGTGTACTTGAACATACAGGAAGATAAAGCTTGAGGAAAAAGTCATGAGGCCATTCCAAGAATGCAGCAGGAACTATTGGATTCTAGTGGTAACTCGAAGAAAGAATCTGAGCAAGCTTCAAGCCATGTGAAGTATGTTGAGGGGCTGGGCTTGTGCAGAAAAAGCAGAAAGCTCCTAGCCAGAGATGGGCAACAGAATGGAAAGAGGCTGTGACTATGAAAGCTGATTGACTGATTAGGACTTCAATGATGTAGAGAAGTCAGAATGTTACAAAGCCATAGCCAAATAATCTTGGGGCACCTTTAATTCCCTTAACAGCCATTTATTGTCCTCCTCTGTAATGTCTTTTGGTAAATCCTTTGGAATGTATAACCAGAACCCCTGTTTCCACTAACCAAAGGGACAAGAATGCTGTCAGCTAGTGTCTAAGGTCTGGAGTGTGGAGTCCTGCATGGCTGCTGTAGAAGGGATGTTGTGACACAGTTTCTGCCTCTGGAGCAGAGCTAGCAGAGCATGGACCTCCAGGAGTGTGGATTGTTGCTGTGGGTATGGGGGTTCTTTGTATAATAATGTACACAATTTACTTTATGTTCCTCCTTTGGGAAATAATCTCCCCACCAAAGTTATCAGGGAATGTTCTCCCTGATAAGGTTAATGACTCCATGTTACTTAGAAGCATGAGTATGGGATGCGAGAGTATATCTATGTATCAGTAATTTGGTAAATGTTGTGACCTTCAAGACAGCCTTAAGGCAATGGAAAAGAACTCTTAAAGCCTGAATCCAAGAAGGCATAATTTCTCAACTATGCAAAATATAAGGATGCAATAGAATTATGTGAAGGGCTTCACAAACCTTAAATAACATAGCTGCCCTATGAGCCAGCCTGTCAGAAAGATATAAAAGGAGATAGATTTATGAAGTGCTGATTACAGGGCAAGATCCCACCCAGCTAAGTTTATTGTTTATGCTTACAAAGGCCGGCAGATTCCTGAGTTCAACCTCATCCTTAGACAGAGGAAGTTTAGGCTCAGACTTGGTGGGGATGGTGATTTCAGAGTGAGACCCCCCTAGGCTAGTTTACTGTCTGTGCTTACAAAGGCAGGTAGATCTCTGAGTTCATTTGCCAGGTTGAAAATAAATGTACTAGCTGTCTTCTTCTAAGAGTCAATGGGTTAAGGTCATAAAATGCTAATTCCTGGGATAATCAAAAGGGAACCTGGGGTAAATGACTGAATTGATATGTAAATAAAAGGCTGGTCTTTGGTCCGTAGGAGGGAGCCACCCAGAGAGAACTGGGTGGAGAGGGAACCTAGCTCTTTTAGAATTTTTCTAGCAGCATTTCTGACTTTCAGAAAAACTAAGTATTTTTTCTAGCAGGTTTTATGACTTTGGTTGGAAACCTCATGTGTTATTCAGAGAGTTTTAGAATTTTTTCTAGCAAGAGTTTAGCTGCCTAGAGATATCTAGAGCAGCTGAGAGCAGTACATAGAGCTTGTACCCACAATTAACTTAAGTCTTTTTTTTTTTTTTTTTTTTTTTTTTTTTGCTTCTCCCCAACACGCTTCCTCAGAATTCCCATCCAAGCAAGGTTGGTATGTGGCACTAGAGCAGAAGTTTCCTCTTTGCTGAAACCCACCCACCTACCTACCTATCCACCCGATGTACCCACCAAAGTGTTTGGCCCTCTATCATTTTCTTTGTTGATTGGAACCTGGGGAAATCTAAATCTTTGTGCCTCGGGTATGGTCATGCAGATTTAGTCTCATATTCAACCATTTCTTCTAATTACCCTCAGATTAAACCCTCTCTTCTATTCCTTTGAGGCAAGAGCTGTTTCTTCCATTGACATAGCATAAATCAACCCAGAAGAAAAAAGACTTTAAGTAAACCATGTATATTAGTCTTAAGAGAAAAGTAGTGTCATGTGTATCTAAAAGTACTCTGGAGTTCATTCTGCCTTCCAGAACAATACTGAAAGACTGATAAGTAGGGGAGGTGGAGATGCCTTTTAGTGTGAGGCTGTCTTGATTCTCAGGTGCAGATGTGCCATTGACTCCACAGGCCTGCATACATGGTATCCATAGCACTTTTCTGGCCAGGGGATAACAGATGTTTGCCTCTCCCTTCTTCAAAGTGTCAATGAATCTTGGGTGGGGTTTTGTAATGGTGTGTCTTCTAACTTGATAGTTCGGAGAAAGTAATTTAGTAGGACATAGTCCCAGAAGAGGTAGGTATGAGCAGGTGAGGGGAGGTAGAAATTGAAATCATGCGACATCAAGCATGCTCCCACAGAAAGTAACTGTGGCTGAGTCTAGCAGGTGAGCTCCGGAAATGGTACAAATGATTGCACAGAGAACTGTCGTGTCTACATACTGATCACTGTCCAGGCTATCAAGAGTTGAGGGCTCCTGGGAGAGGCATATTTGTTGTCTCTTCACAAATGCATAAACAAGGGAGGGTTCATATAGCAAGGGCCTTCTGCCCATAAGGGGACACAAGGAAATCTATGGGATTGAACAACCCTGAAGATAAAGGGATGGAAGAGTCACATATATGGTCCAAGTAGACTTATTCAACTAAACTGTGTTCCCTTGGACAAGATCTCTACCTTCTTCAAGCTTCATATAACCTACCTTATGGCTCAGCACTTTCTATATCATCTATTTGTATGCTTTTCTCCAATATTCTAAATTGTCATTAGGTTCTATAAGTATGTGATGGCAAAATCCAATTGCTAATTCTGCGTTCTGGCTGGGAGACAATCTCTGCTTTCCTCTTGCTCTTCAGAAAATTGAGCATTGTGGCTATTGACTTCTAGGGGTTCTCTTTCTTGGTTGGAACCCTCTAGCTCCTTTACCTACTCCATATATGAAAAAAAAATTCTTCCAGATCTCATATCGTTTGGTTAGCTTCTTTGGATATTTAATGATTCATCCAAGAGCCTCTGAAAATAGAGCATCTAGATAGGAAATGGTGACTACTGCCAGCCTCAGAGTTGAGAATTCAATCAAGTGCTTTTTGCTTTATTTTACATGTGAGTTAATGGGTCATAATCTGCAGTGTCTGTAAGGCATTATCAACACTGTTATCCAATGAGGATGAGAAAGGAAAAAATAAGAGCCCCTATTTTTAATCTGCATGACAAGAAACAGAAGTCACTAATCTTTCTTCTTTGGGTTGGAGAACTTCTGGCCTTTACAATAAATGTGCTTCATCCCATATGCAGCCACCAAACCAAGTCACTATTGCTGATGCCAAGAAGTGCTTGCTGACAGGAGCCTGATATAGCTGTCGCCTGAGAGGCTGTACTAGCGCCCGACCAATAGAGATGTGGATGGTTGAAGCCAACCATCAAACTGAACACGGGGACCCCAATGGAGAAGTTAGGAGAAGGACTGAAGGAACTGAAGGGGTTTGCAATCCCATAGGAAGAACAATAATATCAAGCAACCAGACCCCCCAGAGCTCCCAGAAACTAAACCACCAACTAAAGAGTAAACATGGAGGGACCCATGGCCTCAGCTGAATATGTAGCAGAGGATGGCCTTATCTGGCATCAATAGGAGGGAAGGCCCTTGGTCCTTT
>BDUI01002101.1:95754-138158 GCA_002335545.1 Apodemus speciosus | reverse complement strand
AGACAGGGTTTCTCTGCGTAGCCCTGGCTGTCCTGGAACTCACTCTGTAGACCAGGCTGGCCTCGAAATCAGAAATCTGCCTGCCTCTGCCTCCCAAATGCTGGGATTAAAGGCTTGTGCCACCACCACGCGTGTTGCTCAGGGTAACCAATCACAGTCGTCCAACTCAGGTGACCGCTGAACTCCCTGCCAAAATGTTCATAAAAAGGTTGTGCTTTGTGAGCTCGGGGTCTCCTCTTGCTTGCGTGCTGAGGGACCCCAGTGTACATTGCAGCAATAAACTTCTTGCGGATTGCAGTGATTCCGGTCTCTGTGGCCTTATTGAGTGGGGGTCTTCCGACGGACTCTTACAGTGATAGTGCAGGAAAACTATTCCTTTATTACATTTCCTTCTTTTAATCTCATACTGTGAGATAGATTTCATTATTTTTTTCTTTTAAATATGTTTATTTTAATTTTATGTACTAGGGCTTGCCTGTACATACACAGATGCATGTCCAGGCAAGTACCAACTGCATGCAGTGCCCAAAGGATCCAGAAGAGGGCATCAGAGCCTCTGGAAGTGACAGCTGTTAGCCTTCATGTGGGTGCTGGGAATTGAATTCTGGTATACTAAAAGGGCAGCTAGTGCTTTTAACGTTTGCGCCTTCTCCCCAGCGCTGGTACTGAGAGTTTTCATAAGATTTAAGAGACAGAGAAGATACTTGGTTTACAGCAACACCTTTTTTTTTTTTTTCTGGAATTGCATATCACAAAGATAAAATACATTTCATAGACACAAAATTAATCTCAGGAGAAAGGTGAAAACCATATAGGAGTTTTTTTTTTTTTTTTTTTTAATTGCATGTGTGTTACTGATTGTCATTGTGTTTTTACAGAATAAACTTAATGTGTCAATTTCTAATAATAGGCTTTCCATAGACATTGCCAAAAACCATGTGTTACCTGGAAACATATTTGAATTGAAAAGAGCCAGTGATAGTAAATGATGAGAAAGAGATAATCTTTTAGTAACCTTTACTTGGATGAATTAGATGGTGTTTTATATATTAATTATAAAAATATCTTAATTACATCTTAAATTTGCTACCTGAAAGATCACAGTAAATTTCATACCTTTTTGGTGTGTGCGTGTGGTGTATACATGTTTTTGTAGGTATGCGTACACGTGTGTGGAGGCCAGAGGTTGATGTCAAGTTGCTTCCTTAATTGCCTTCGCTTTATCTTTAGAGACTGCGCTTTCCATCACGCCTGGAGCTCAGCGACTCAGAAAGCCTGGCTGCTTAGTGAGCGCTGAGGCCCCTCCCGTCCTGACATCCCAGTGCTATGCTGTCAGGAGCACACCAGCAGGCCTAGTTCCAGGGGTTTGTTTTTATTTATTTATTTTTTTGTTCTTGTTTTTGTTGTTTTGTTTCATAACAGGTTAGCTCAGGGCAGGCGGAGTGCTTGGGGTGAGTAGCACTGCAGCTGGAAGTGTGCTTGAGAAGGATCCTTTTAGAATTGACTTCTATGTTTTTTTACAGAGATGAAGACGGATGGAGGGAATGGGTAACAGCAGTTCACAGGCCTGCCGAGTAGTGGGAGGTTCAGAGAACACAGCAGAGTCTCAGTGCGTATGTTGGGAAATGGAGCCAGGTTTGTAGTAGAAACGTAACCATACTATATGGATGGATCATGGGCTCCTGCTATTGTACTGGGGGCACTCTGTCTGAGTAGGGTGGGCAGTAGTGCATGTTACTGCATGTGAGAGCCATGTACGTTTGGTCTCATTAAAGGGTTGGGGCAAGAGAGCAGCACTAGGTGGTGTAACAGAAGGGTCACATCCACCCGACTCCATAGCCAACACCACCTGTGGTCACTTGTTCGATTCTTATGGCCTTCCTGGGAAGTGGCTTGGACCACAGCTGTGCAAGAGCGTGGAGAACAAGACTTTTTCCCCACCCCCCAAACTGTTCAACACAACACTGTGGCAAAGACCAAGACAGGTGCTGTAGACACTAAGTACAAGAAGCAGCCCTCACGCTGAGGAGTTGATTGTCTAGTGTGGAGAGGACAACTCATAAACTTCCTTTTTCAACTTCCCATCACAACTACCCAACACTCTGTTCTGGTTGGATTACAAGTCAAGCTTCTGGGATATCCTGTTGTTCTGGTCAGAATATATGTGTCTTCCTAAAATTCAGATGTAGAAAATTAATATCCAGCATAATACCTTTGAAAAGTATGGTCTCTGGGAAGTGAGTAGGCCACAGGGCTCTGCCTTGATGATGGCATTAATGCTGTCTGTCTTTCTGCCATGTAAGATACAGCAAGAAGGTACCATCTCTACACAGTGGAGTCATCACTAGACACTAAATGCACTGGTGCCTTGAATGTTGGCTTCCAGAGCTGTGAACAATGAGTTCCTTTTGTTTATACAGTACCCCCTTTAAGGAACAGAGCAAGATAACAATTTAAGACACACATCTACCACAATTTAAACACAGAGAGACTAAATTTTTATTTAATATTACTTAATATTGCACAGAAATAAAAATACCAACACTATACAACTGCTACTTAAATGACAATGATTTTCTTGGGTTGACAGTTACATTTTCTAAACAAGATCTTACAAGCACACATAATGTAGAAATGTCTTCAGTTAACACACGCCGTCACATCTTCTCTGGCAAAAACGCGTTAGGTGGGCCAGCAATTTAACACATTATTTTTTTATGTAAAACTGGAATTTTAATGTTAAGAGTTTAAGATTTTCCACAGCATGTTTAATTCAGTAATGTGACATTTTGAATCCAAATGCATTGTCATGGGCAGTTCTAATGGGTGGGATTCAATACACGTGTGAACAATGTGCTAGTCAAAAACCGCTTTCGTCTTTTTTTTAAGTTAGTAAAATGCTGAGTAAAGTTTGTTGCATGATTTGATTTTTATCATACATGAGGTCACATAATATAGTAGGAAGGCAACCCTGGGTTCTTGGCCAGACTTTCAATCAATATTCAAGCCGTTCAGACAAGCCACACCCTCTTTGGAGCTCATTTGCCACATTTGTATAAAAAGAAAAATGATTTTGGAGGAAAGGGTCAAGGTTTGGCTTAACACTCCCCTACATTCCTTCTAGCAAAATTTAATTAGGTTGAGTGAAGGGCATTTAAATTTAAAATGGAGAGTTGTGTGAAATAAATCATAGTCATATTTCACTATTTTTGGAGATAGGGTCTCACTGTGCAACGTTGGCTGGCCTAGAAGTTGGTATGAAGACCAGGCTGGCCTCAAACTCAGAGATCCACCAGTTTCTGCCTCCTGAGTGCTAAAAGTAAAGGCGTGTGCTGCCACGCCAAGGTAATGTTTCACATTTGAACCACACACTTTAATATCATCCTCCATTTCCATAGGAACAATACTCTCCCAGAATCTATTTGTACCTTTAACATTAGGATTTTCTGTTAGAACAGTTTTTTTTTTAAGAGTTGCAGACGTACAACCCCAGCCCTACGTACACTCTATAGCTTGGCAATTTAAGTTATCCCTTATTTCTGTCTTTGGCAGCAGTATCACTTTTTAAAATATTTATTTATTTTTATTTTAGGCGTATGAGTGTTTTGCTTGTGTGTATGTCTGTGCACCACTTGTGTGCCCGCACAGAGGCCAGAAGAAGGTGTGGATTTCTGGGAACTAGAGCTGCAGATGGATGTGAGCCACCAGGTGGGTTCTGGGAACTGGACCCAAGACCGTTGCCAAGAGCAGCAAGTGCTCTTCAGCCCAGCAGAATTTTTACTAATTATTTTATGAAATGAAGGAATCATACGTAATCAGAAACCTTGTAAGTGCTGATGGCTGGCCGAGTAGGAAATGGCAGCCCTTTTGTCTTTCCTAGGACTTTTTTTTTTTTTTTTTTGCTTCTATGAAATAGAGCTCTGTCTGAAAGACTCATCTAGAACAGACTGCTTTCGAAATCCAGGAAAACGAACTCTAGCTGGAAGCCAAACACAACCGAAGCCTATAATTTGGCAAGAAAGAGCGCTTAATGAAGTCATAATGTAGGAGCAGGATGCAGGCGATGAACAGGGTGCTCTTAGCCACCACTTCTCTGCTTGGTGTTTCTTATAAAAACCACTTTGTGGGGAGGGGCCCTGGAAATCTCAGGTCTCCTGAGCCTTGCAACTTTACTGCCCATTGTCTTGTCTTGGCACTGAGGATGTGTCAGCCAGTCTTTAGATCATAGCATGGAAAAGCAGAGAGAGGAGACTAGAAGGAATTACATTTTTTTAAAGGAGTTGTCATCCAAAGAGAGAAAACTCTCTGCAGAAGTTAGCTATGACATCTTTCCTTGCTTTGCAAACAGATGGTTTTCACAAGGTCAAGAGTACCAAAGAGCGCTCCTCCGGGGTCAGAGGGCAGGGATTGGGAGCAAATTCCTTGGAATGTAAAACCAGGCAGTTTAGGAGACTCTGGCTGCCTTAAGAAGGGCAAGTGCCCCTGAATTTCACAAAGGGCACAAGCACTTGGCCCAGAGCTTGGGGTTCTCTCTGGTTTAGCTCTTGCTAGAGTCTTCTCTGAGCAGAGGCCTCCTCTTAGGTGTCAGCGCGCAAAATTGCCTCTTAATCCCAGCTTGCTCCCCTCTAATTAGGACATCTTTAAAGCCAAAAGATGAGCCTGAGGCTCCTTTTCCCTTGCATAGGGCCACCAAAGAGGCCCTCCAGCCTAGCCAGGTATCCCTGTCTACACATCACCAGGACTAGAGTTTCATGGGAATCGGGGGCCCTTCCTTAGCATTTGTCACCCCACCCTCAGCTCAGCATTCCAGGGGACGCCCCTTCCCCTCCTCGCGGTTACTGGAGGCCAGTCAGGTCACACAAGTTTGTGCCTGGGCTCAGGAAGCTTCCTGCTGAGCCCTTGGGCAATTCGC
Organism: Apodemus speciosus; assembly: GCA_002335545.1. Classification (NCBI taxonomy): domain Eukaryota; kingdom Metazoa; phylum Chordata; class Mammalia; order Rodentia; family Muridae; genus Apodemus; species Apodemus speciosus. The sequence goes on along the minus strand of BDUI01002101.1, from coordinate 133,246 downwards.
AGCCAGCAGCTGGGACGCAGGGCGGGGCGGGTCGCCGAGAGCCAGCCGGCCAAGGCGAGCACTATTCCTGTCGCTGTGAGCTACCGGCATGTTATGTGCAGCGCCCAATCACGCTCCCAAGCCTCTAAGCTGACCTGCGCTTCCCCCGGGGCCACGGGCTTTGATTTGATCATTCTCTCAGAACAAGCTCACCCCCAGCCCCCTAGCCAGTTGTCCTTGGACTGCGCGAGTGTCTAACGGAGCAGCCACGACCGGGAGTTCAGAGCCACCATCCTGCCTTCTGGGGCACCCACAATAGGGCCACGTCCACGCATCTGGCCTTTTTGGAGATTCAGTACCCTCGACCTCTCCAGGTGATGGTGCGCGGCCACCGCCGCCCCTGGTGTGCAAGTGTGGGCTCCCCAAATTGTGTAGGGGAGGCGGCTTCGGGCAACGCGCGGTCATGCTCACCGACAGCTGAAAGCAAGTCTAGTAATACCGAGAAGACTCCGAAATCCGCACCCTCTGCTACTAGAGGCTTCTGGAAATTGTCTCTACTTCTTACTTCGTCTGGGAGGGGCACGGAACAACCGCCAAATCTGGATGAAGGAATCCTAGGTTTTAAGCTGAGCAGGCAAAAATCAGCCTTTGCGAGGGGCTCAGCAGCTGGACAGCGGAGGCCCCGGGGGTTCCGTGTCGCGGGAGGGATGCCTCCAGCCGCGCCTGCCTGGCTCCACCCCAGCTTCCCGCCCTGGGCATCATGAGTTACTTCCTGTCTTACTGCAAAGCCCACGGCAGCTCTCTTCTCACTGGCTACCAGGCCCTACGCGCTGAGGGCTTCTTGTGCGACGTGACACTGGAGGCCGAGGGCAGTGAGTTCCCAGCACACAGGTCACTTCTGGCGTGCTCCAGCGACTACTTCAGGGCCCTGTTCAAAAGTCACACTCAGGAATCGCGGGCTCGCGTAATTCACCTGCATGTGCCCTCAGCGGCCGGCCTACAGCGCCTGCTGGACTTCATCTACACTGCCTGGCTGCCCCTCTCCATGGACACCGTGGAGGACACACTGGAGGCTGCCAGCTACCTGCAAGTCACCGAGGCCTTGGGACTGTGTGCCCACTACTTGGAACGCCAGCTTGCCCCAGAGAATTGCTGCTTCACTGCCAACGTGGCAGCTCGATTCGGCCTGGCCCGCACCCTAGGTGCAGCGGAGCGCTGTATTGTGCGCCACCTCGGGGAGCTGTTACTGATGGGCACTGGCCCCTCGGGGCTGCTGGAACTCAATCCTATATCAATGAAAGCTGTGCTGGGTGCCCCCGACGTGGCACGGGTGCCTGAAACACGGCTGCTGGGCCTGGCACTAGCCTGGCTGCAGCAGGAGCCCAAGGCCCAGCGCCTGGCACATAGTTCAACACTGCTTGGATGCATCCGCTTTGGCCTGGTGCCTGCTGGTGTGCTGCGGCGCATGTACTCGGGCTCGGGTCTGACCTTACCTACTAGGATCAAGAGTCTCATCATCCAGGCCCTCAATTACCACACAGCACCCTCCAGGCAGCCGCTTCTGCAGGGAGAACAGACCAGTGTCCGGAGTCCCCAGACCCGTATCTTACTAGTTGGTGGTCTCAGAGCTAGGGAGACGGCAACTGAGGAAATTGTGGTCCTACCAGAGGTAGTTCAGAATCGGCACCCTGCACCTGAACCAGAGGAAGAGGAGGGAGAGGAGGGAGAAGAGATGGAGGAGGAAAAGGAGTGGGAGCTCACTCAGGATGTGGTGTCCTTCGACGTGTACAACCACAGCTGGCACAGCCTGACACGGCTGCCCGCACCGCTGCTAGGCCACAGTTTATGTGTCACTGGCAACTTCCTATTTGTCCTTGGAGGGGAGAGCCTTTGTGGCAGCCCATCTAGTGCCCTGGCTGATGGCTCAAGGTCAGTCACAGCCTTAGTGCACCGTTACGACCCGCGCTTCCACACGTGGACACAGGTGCCTGCCATGCGAGAAGCAAGGGCCTACTTCTGGTGTGGTGTGGTAGGCGAGAGTCTCCTGGCTGTGGGAGGCCTGGGCGCCTGCGGTGAGGCACTGGCCTCAGTGGAGATGTATGACCTTCGCAGGGACCGCTGGGTGGCAGCCGGAGAGCTGCCTCGGGCAGTACACGGTCACGCGGGTGCTGTCGGGGACCATGGTGTTGTGTACATCTCCGGGGGCAAGGCTGGGAGAGGTGAGGGAGGCACGAGCAGCCTCCGGGATAYGTACTCCCTTAGCCCCGGAGAGAGAGTGTGGAACAAGAGGGCGCCCATGGGCACAGCTCGCTATGGGCACTACCTTGCAGTGCTGCGAGGTGCAGTGTTTGCCTTTTTGGGGAGATATGAGCCCTTCTCTGAGATTGAACGCTATGACCCCAGCACAGACCAGTGGACTCGGTTGCGGTCACTCCCCTATGACCGCTTCTGCTATGGACTTGCTGTGGTAGAAGAGACAGTGCTGCTGCTGGGCGGTCTTAAGTGGCGGGACTCACACCAGGTGCCAACTCGTAATGTAGTGGGCTATGACCTGGACCTGGACCACTGGGAAGATATAGGTTGTGTGCTGCCCTGGGCGTGGAGTGGCCTTCAGTGTGCGGTGCTGCAGCTGCCCGGGGGTAGGGAGGAGTCAGGGGAGGGAGAGATTACAGAGGCGCCAGATCTAGTGCTGGATTGAAGAGGTGAGTCCAGTCTTCAGAGGATCCAAGAGAAAGTTGTTCTTGACCTTGCCTGAAGAGCACTGCTTTTTATCCCCTAAGAGGACTCAGATAGAGCAGTTCTGAAGGGTAAGGAGGCAAACAAGGCCTTGGCCAAAGAATAACGATCCCCCTTCAACTGCAAATGTCAGCCAGGAATGGTCAAATGCAAAGATATGAGCCAGCTTTCCTTAACGGAAGAGTTTTCCAAAAGACAGACTCATTCTGGCCTAGAGGTGGGATTCGAAAATGAAATAGGACCTTATTTCTCTCCCTAAAGTGTTTTTCAAGTACTTGTGAATGTTTTCATGTCTCCCATCCAAAGAATGTACAATTAGTTACATACAAACCACAGAACACTGTTGGCTACAATAGCTGTAATAATAGTCCCAGTAGACAGTATTTGGTGAAATTGTGACGGTGTGTGTGTGTATGGATACACGCACCTTCCTTAAACAGTATGGAATGATTGTACCAAGAAAAGTGATATTTATGGTGCAGAGCCATGGTTATAGTTCTGCTTTGACAATTTTGTATTGACATAGAACTGAGAAGGGGAAAAAAAAAAAACAGAAAAAGCATTTGAGAAACTACTGTTGGTTAATCCTTTTTCTGTCCTATCCTCATGTGCGTTTACACTGGCAGCTTATTAATTTAGATATATTTCACTTAACCACAATATACTACATTTTCTTCTTACATTTGTAAGAAGAAAATTAGGTTATTTTTTGGTGGTTTCACTCTTAGTTTCCCAAAGGCTCACAGAAAAGGAATGAGTAGGTGAAGTTTTTAAGGTTAGGTCAGGTCAGTGGAAAGACAGCTTGAGCTTTCAAGGTTGCAGAGGAGACCTTGGTAAGCTCTGAACAGGTGTTACTTCTGGCGTGTGAGATCAGTGAGGTGGCAAAGTGAGAACTTGTAACTGGGGTGGTGGTAGTGAGGGTGATTGTATGATTAGGTCACAGAGAAATGTGGTAAGCCCTTTGCATGAATAAAGTAGGTGCTTTATAAGGATTCATTAAGAGCTGAATTTATTTGACTTCAGTTTACAGTGCTGCCTCTCTCCTAGATTTGAAACTAATGCAATAAACTGTACAGATATATAGTGTTAAAAGGTCTCTTTCATGCTAGGCTAGTCTTAGAACTCACCAGTCTTATAAAATTCATTAGTTTAATTTTTTTTTTTTACCAATAAAATAACAGCTGACTTTACAAAAGTAGAAGCTGCTTACTAGCAACAGAGTTAGTCTTCCCACAACGGCCTGTTGTTTGCAGGCTGTGTGTCCACTGTCTACGGGACACATCCACCATGTACAAATAGTTGTAAGTAAAATTACACCATATTGGTCTAGTGAACATCAATATGCCTAAACAACTGTAACAAGCACACTTCATTTTATGACAAGAGGGGTTTTGTTTGTTTGTTTGTTCTCTCTCTCTCTCTCTCTTTCTTTTACATATACAAAATCCCACAAATTTAATGTGCGTCAATAACCATGCAGTAAATAAATGCTTTTACAAATAGGGTTTTCTAAATGATAAAAATATTACACTGGACCCACAATTCCATACAAACATTGATGCATGTTTCTCATCCATTTTGACTAAATATAGGATTACTGAAAATGTGCTGTAGAAAGGCCACTCTCCTGTACAGTTGTGCAAAGTCTGCAAAACGATAGTGATTTAATGTGACGTCAAAAGCAAAGGAAAAGAATCCCGCTGTGTAGTTTTTACTTTCTTCTACAGCAAAAATATTCACTGGCATATATGTGAACTCTTAGAGATGTAAAGACATTCACTGAGCTGTACAGGCAACAGGATAAAGCTGATCAGAAGTAGATTTTAGGATAGAGAATAGTAAAGGAGGGTCTTTTCCTCCTGAAAAAACAGCAAATTGTGACTTGTATATTATGCAGCCACACACTAAAAAGCAGCAAGTCACTTTCATGCTGTGGTCACTTTCCAAAACTAGACACATAGAAATGGCAATATGTGAAGAGGACTTTTTCATAGACTCCACCCACGCTATAAACAGTTCAGGACTCTAGGAAAAACCTCTAAGTGCTTGATATCAGGCTACTCAATGTAGTAACTCCCTGAATGACTGCCACCCTCTGCTCCTTAGTAGAGAAATCCATGAACGTTTTTCAACATTGTTTTCTCTACTGTAACTTCTGTCTGTCACGACTAAGTGCATTTTACTACCTTGCCTGATGTATAATTACAGAAGTTTAGTTACAGACCAAGGGAAAATTGGAAACTGCCTGGAAAATGGACTCATTTCAGTGTATACCTTGTCTTTTAAGAGTTAAGAGTTCAAAACCCATGAGTTTGGATTGAAATTGTGTGTGTGTGTGTGTGTGTGTGTGTGTGTGTGTCTGTGTAGCTGTTAGCTGCCTTTCTGGGTGAGTTAAGTCTGTTTTAAAAAAATCCATTCTTAAATTCTTCTGTACACAATCAGCATTTCATCACTACAAAAATAAAGGAAGATTTAAACCAAGAAAATAAAGCAGCTCTATCTTCAATTTTGGTCTTAGTTACAAAAACATCTTACAAAGCTTTGCCCTGATACACCATGCAGTGTTCTCATAGATTTGGAATAGTACCTCCATTAACCAGTTAGCACAAGTTAACAGACTGTTAAGACAGATATTAGACCTGAACTTTTCTTATGTTCATGCTCTTCTAGTTTGCTTAACTCTTTTTATACGCACCTACATTTCATAAAAATAAAACTACAGCATTAAACTTTGTGCAATGTTTAAGAAAATTCTTAGAACATTTTAATAAATATAAAAAGGTTTAAATTCTTTCCCACCCACAAGGATGTCTGCACCTGAAAAAATTGTGATTTACGGTTGAAGTCTCATTTATATAAAATTAACTTAAAGGGAGAAGAGATGACCTCAGATAGAAAACTGCCTTTTGTGGTTTTTCTACTTGAAGATCACCTGTTTTCAGAATTGTCTGCAAAAGTTAATTTAAGTCATTAAAGATAGTTGATTTTGCACATGGTAAACGTAAGCTGAGCACTGACTGCATATAAAACATACAAATGCTCTTTAAAGACAGTGGTAATGTGACCATGTATGCTTTGTTTCATATAGTTTGGTAACATTAAAGTATAGCTTGTCAAGTATCCAACACACTGATAAAAAACTACCTTATGTACTTATTCAGAGTACCGGCAGGTACTAGATGGCCTCGAGGCAGAATGCACTTACACATGTGTCTCAATGTACGAGTGAGTATGTGTTAGAGAGGAAGTAAGAACATCTACGTCAGAAGAAATACTCAGTGGGTCATTTGAGGTGGTGTTTTGACAGATATCCAAGAAAAGGTCGAGGTACATCTGCTTCCATTGTTGGAATTCTTTAGATGTCAAGTCTGGATTGTCTAGGACTTTATCAATGATGGCTACTTCCCCTTCTCTGGCCTGAAAAGCAAAAAGAATTCAATAGTTAAGATGGGGAGGAAATTTTATCAAAATTTAAAACAAGTGCCAATACATTCAGAAGCCTCTAAGAAACAGATGTGTTGTTATTTAGAATAACATCATAGTTTCTCTTTTTTTCTAAGACAGTCTTGGCTTGCTTGAATGTGATTTACTTTGTACTCTTAGTCCTTCCTATTTGCCATCTCTGATTATGGAAATCTTCATGTTTTAAGGAAACCTTCCTCAACCTGTAAGATCCAGCTTAAAAGTCTCTCATTTCTTCAACACTCTTCCTTAAACACTCAAAGAGAAGCTGATCTCTTTCTGTCATGTTTATGTTAACATCCTACCCTTGCCATCAAGTGTATTTACCACTCAAGTTACTCTCTTGAGTTACTCTCTCTCTCTTGAGTTACTCTCTTGAGTCACTCTGGACCTTGTGTTGCCTTTCCTTCATGGCTAACTCCACATGCTCCAGTGAGAGAAAACAGGGCCCCTGTTATTGCAAATACAGAATACTTGTCCTGTGACCAATTAAGAATCCCTTCCCATAGCACAGGGGCCCTATAATGAGCAAAGCCTTTCCCTTCATATTGGAGGTTGGGATTCAGTTGCTGACTAAGCAACACTTTGGTATAACTCTCAAAAGCACAACTATCAAATGTAGAAGAAGAGAATTTCTTCTGTGGGAGGTAAAATAGAGAAAGGGCTAAGACACTTTGAGAAAACCATTCTTTTCTTTTAGGGATCTCACAAAAGGCTAAGAGAATCTTAGAAATGTTCTGCAGGAGGAAGAACAAAGCACACCAGTCTGCCAGAGTCAGAAGGGAAAGAAGACAACAACATGTGTAAGAAGTGGTTCTGGCCAGTGAGGAGACAAGATACTACATGGGTATCAGACGATGCTGGCAGCTGCCTCTGGCGGGCTCTGAGAGCTATTCTTGGGTATGTTCAGTTGTTCTTCTGTAATGGAAGATTTTTATAACCGATTACTTTTCCAGGTCCCAAAGTTCAGGGCTCTGTAGCTCCCCATCATTTTTTAACCATCAAGGGGCATTTCTTTTCTAGTGTTTCCTTATCTTTCTTTATCCTAGAAGAGCAGAAGAGTCTATCAGAAAGATATATTGGGATCCTTCTTGAACTCAACATTTACAGTGGCATTTCATTGTCATAGGACAAAAATATTGTAGAGCACTTACAGAGCATAAAAGACAGGAAAAGAGAGAGAAGGAGAAGAGGAAGTAGGACTGTAAGGGAAAAGGAGAGGAGGGGAGGGAGGAGGGGAGGAAGGAAACACAAGAAGCAGGTATTTAAGACACTCACATATGGCAAAGAGGTGAGGGACAAAAAAATAAACTCAATATTTCTGAAGACTGTCTCATTTTGCTTTGTTTTGACATTTTTTGTCTTATTTTCTTTTGCTTATCTATTTTGGTTTCAGATTTTGTGTTTCTGTGGTTTGTGTGTGTTTCTTGTTTTTGTTTTTTAACAGAGGTAAATGGTGTGGAGTTGGGTGGGGCGTGTTTGGGAAGAGTTGGAAAACAAGAAAAGCATGATCACAATAAGTTACATGAAAAAATTTCAACAAAAGAAGGCAAAATTAAATAAGATAGAAAGCTAAGGTTATCTCTCAAATACAAATGGTCAACAGAATTACTCTTATGACTATTAGAATTATAGCATTAGCTATCAGTTCATAACTAGTTCCTGGATTCGGATAGCACCTGCACATAATTGATGCTGAATCCTTGGCTGTTATTACCTGAAGACATTTCAAATAATTATTTCTATTGTATCCATTTACTCATCTCCATTTTAAAACTACGATTTTTAGCAGGATGCTAAAACACTTCTCACAGAAGTCCTTTGATGTTTTGTGTTTTGGAATTACTGTGCTCCACCTTCTGTATGACAGTTCTTGTTTGTTTGTTTTTGTTTTATTTTCACTTTTGTGTGGTACAGGACCTACTCTGGGTGTTTTGTAAGATAGGCACTTTCCTCCCTCTCCTTATCCTCATAGTAGAGAAGCTCCTGTATCAACCTCCTTCAGCTTCTGCTTCTCTGCTCCCCTGTCCTTACCACTCACTTCCCAATCTAGGCATGGCACAGGAAGAATGAAAACAGTGTTAAGCACTTACAGACGCATATGATGGGAAGGTAATGTGTGCATTAGGAACTGATAATGCAAACAGAACAGTTATGACATCTCTACATGGAACATGATTCTAGCTTCACTTCACATGTTGTAGTTTATTCAGAAAACATTTCAAGTGCTTTTAACATTTAACTTGCAAACTGAGGGCCTTTACTACCTTTTACAATTATACTACAAGGTGAACTTCTCTTAGGAAATCAAACGAAACAAAACAAAACAAAACAAAACTGAGGAGCAACACCAACCCTGCCTTTTTTTTTTTTAAAGTCTTAACCACATCCTGATTTCTCTTAAAACTAAGTCATGTAACATTTAGTCGGTGTCTTAGGACTTCAATGAAGACCTGCCAGGATCCCCTTGCAATCACTGTGCTGCGCGTCCTTCCTAGTAGCCCTTCCTTCCCTTCCCACAGTTCCCTGTTGTGTTCCACTCAGCCTCTAGCATCTGGAAATCTAGTTTCAGTCCGAGAATAAATCGCCCCAAAGGAATTTATATGTCTGTTTCATATCTTACCTTTAAAGTGCTTTTAAGAATTCTCAGCCTGTGCAGTTTCTCATTCATCACAGGATCATTACACCGTTTTATGAACGATAATTTGTACTCCATCTTGGTTGAAATGCGATGTTCTCCTAGTGGTGACAGACTGGCTTCCTCCAGTGCCCTGTATAAATCTTGCAAGGAGTCTCCTAACTTTTCTTCCCTATTTGCATCTGAGAGACAGGGGAGTGGGAGTGGGGAAAGAATGAGGAGAAGGGAGGGAAAGAGACAGATATGCAGTTTAATAAAAATTATCTCTGTAGTTTGAAAAATCTAAAAATTGGAGTATATGAAATACAGTCTAATGAATGATTAGGAAAATAGACTAATACTTAAATATCTCTCAGAAATAAAACAAAACAAACAAAATACCTCACAGATTCTAGTTAGATGGGATTATATAATTATGGACGGCCAATTATTTTAGAAGGATTAAATAGGATTTGATTCAACAAATAGCCTCTTGAGAGAAAAATAATCACACATATCTTGAATTCAATGAATTAAAGTATAATATGTACATAACATGAAAATGCTGCTTCGTATCGTTTAGTTTTTAAGACAACAACTAAACACAGAAATGCTATTTAATAGACTTCTTCTGGTTAATTAATACTGAATGATTTTCACTTTTTTAGATTTCATAAGATGGAATGGTATTTGTTGGCATCTTTGATTATGATTGTCCAGTTATTGAATAGACTTTTAGATTTCATGTGACTGCTATAGCAGCAGTGCCTTGTACAACATCAATACAATAACTGATCAGAAGTTATTATCAAAAATGTCTTTCATTTTCAGGCAGGGGCTCACTGTGTAGGCCAGGGTGGCCTGCAATTCATTACGTAGCCCAGGCTACAATCCTGTAACACATGAGGCTGGCCTCAAATTTATGGTAATCCTTTTGCTTCTGCCTCCTAAGTGCTGGGATTACAGGTCTATAAGACACCATGCTCAGCAATAATGTTTTAAATTAAATTAAAATGAATCACATGGCTATATTCATAAGCAAATATAAGGATATTTCTGACATGTACTAACAGAATTTATAACATTGAAAAATTGTTAAGAAAATACTTCACTTGAATATTTTTGAGGAAAATTAAGAGAGTTACAAGTATGGATTTTTGATCTAGATGATGAAATGAAAGTCTTATTTTACTTTAAAATCGTATGAATAGTGATGTTAAATCAATTAGAAATGTATCAGTTTGTCATAAATGTAGTAATAAAGCTGAACTAGATTCTTCTTTGGGTAGCAAGGGTCTAATTTGAGGAATACTTCTTACACTTGTCCAAGGCATAAATATAGAACATTATTCATTCTACCATCGATCATGCAATATTAAACTTTCAGATAAAGTTTTAAAAGTAGATTCCCTAATTAATGACAACACTAATCAACATAAATTAGGGTAAATGTCTAACATTCATTATTTCATTTGATCTTCACAATGATACTAAGAAATCTTCAATTTATATCAGGGGAGGTCTTTGTTCAAGGCCATAATCTCAAATAATGGGGAAATTAGAACTTAATTATTTAGTGTGCATTTAATTAGAGGTACCAAGTAATGTGAGACTCCCTCAAAGTGCATCATTCTAAAATTTATCTCATACTTTGCATGCAATCTTTTAATAGAAATTACTGTGCTTTCCACATAAAAGGTTTCCAATTGGTTACAAACTATACAGACTGTAAAACTTTACTAAGTTGAATTACACAGAAATATTTCTGTATGCTCATAATCTGTCAAAGAAAATGAACGTCAGAGGTAGAACACTTAACGGGGTGACAAGTTATACCCACGATTTGTGTCAACTATGGACACCATCCCTTGGTTTATGCTAATGATGCTCTAAACATGTTTTAAAAGAATACAGCCAAAACTGCCCCCCAAAGTCTAAAATAACACCTCAATTAAGGATTCACCTTTAGGATTAAAAGGCTGTTTTGTTTAAATTCTGTGTTTAACTTTTTGCTCTTCTACTGAGGTTAGTAGCTGAGCATAGTTATGATCATTTATTCTTTTTCACTAGCAAATCCCTTATCGTCTGTCTGCACATGCTATCAATGTGTTCTAGAATGAATTTTAATGCCTAGACATATCTCTCTTAAAATATGAAAATTCATTTAAATAAAATCTTTTAAAAATTCTCTGTTGGTTCATCCTTGAACTATTTTCAGCACAAAGAGGAGTTTGATGGATGTGTGGATGCAAGCCTATGAAAAGAGTGGATTTTCAAGTTATAAGCAAGATAGATTCACTATGGAGAATTTCAAATGAGGATGCCTAGGAAGAAGGAAGGCACAAAATATAGTCACTTATGGTCACTAAATGGAGTTGGACAAATAAGGACACTTTTGAACAGAATATTCAATTTCATAAAATCATCATTCAGGAAAGGGCACTGGGGAATTATTTAGTAATTATTCTATTTGCCTCAAGGCAAGATTGCATGTAAAGACAGATGCGATTTCTGAAAGTAGGGGTGTGGGTACCAGTAAGAAGCCTAACAGATGGGAATTATAGTAGTTAAGGTATCAGGTGGCATAATTTACTATTACTTTTTTAGTTCTAGAAAGGTGAAAGAAAAAAAGGATCTAAATTATAGTTTTAGAACATAAGGTGGGTAGACTTATTTTCACACAGTGAATTTTTAAAGAGAAATCTTTCTCATATTACCTAATACTATAGGGCGTATATATGTTGTTACATTTTGATCTAGCCTGTTCTCTTTCTCTACATCTTTTGTGTCTCTGTCTCCCCACTTCTCTGCTGGGGATCAAATGAAGGGTCTTGTACATACTAGGCAAACATCCTATCACTGAACTACATCTCAACCCAGGCCCTTTACCTTAACTTTTAACATCGTGGAATACTGCAGAAGCTTTAATTTTTACACAATATCAATGAAGTTTTACTTTAAGAAGATTAAGCAAAGATTAAATATAAAAAGACAAATAACTATGTAAAAGCAAAGAGTCTCCCCTGTCCCCTTCTTAACATTATTTGAGGTAAAAAGCATCATCATAATTCTACAAGAAATTTGATTTGACAGCTGTACAAAAAGGCAAGCATGGGTCTGTCTGGGCAGCACATCTCAACAAGGAATCACAATGACACAGAACATGAAAACATTTTGAAGTATAGCAGTTGGATGGTGTGGCTCCTACCAGAGATAAGAAAGTCCCTCCTTAGGCCTCTAAACACCATACACATATGCAACACTGTACAAGACACAGTAGTGGAATGAGTAAGGACGAGGGACTGAGAAGCCAGGCTACCACAAAATGTCACCAATGATTTAACATTCTAAGACTACACAAAGAGTCCTTTTATTTTCAAAAGAAGGGAGTGAGGGGCTGAGTCACATTATAAATCTGATTCACTGTGCTCAACAGTCAAAACAACACAGAACTCAACATTCAAGACAAAAACAGACCTTTATTTTCTTTTTTAGTTTTCAATTGGTTTTCTTGATTTTTCCCCGATGAATCGCAATTAAGTCTACAGGGCTACTGTTGCAACCGCAAACATGAAAGCACCTTTATTTTCTTCTCTCTTTGCCCTCTTCTTCTTCGTCTCCTTCACATATCCCTTCAGGGTCCTCTCTCTTCTCAAACTTTGCTTTTTCTTCTCTTAGGAGAAGCTTGCTTTGGAAGATGAGGCAAACACTTGGTAAGGCCTGCTTCTCAACTGAATTTCTTTCAGTGTGGCAGTTCAGCCATCGGAACACTGGCTAAAAACCAGCTTGTTTGCGATTTGAGTGAATGTTTCTGAAAGTTGGCAAAGTGTAGACCACATTCAAATAAAAGGACATATATAGGAACCTTCTGCGATTCCCACCGAGGACGTGTAGCACTGCTGAAATGACATTTTAATTGGCGTCTAATTTATTCACGAAAGCTGGAACTATGAAGGAATAAAACTTTCCCCAAATTATATTTACATTTGTAGCATAAAAATTAGGTCTGTGTCAGATCACACATTAAAAAAAAAAACATTCTATAAAAGCAAAGAGCACTTATAAAGTCCTCTTTCTTATATGAAATTTCATTGACTGGTGGATTTGAAGGTCAAAATTAAGTAATTAATTTGCATTTTATGCCAATAGATGATCATTTCTGGCTGTGTCATACTTGGCAGGAGTGAAAAAAAAACCTCCCCTTTGGTGTCATTCACGCAATAGGAATCTAGGAACATGGTGAGCGTCACAATAATTCATTGGTTTTCTGCAGGTTGCATAGGGTTGGTTACCAGGTAGTTAAAAAAAAATAAAGAAAAGCTCAAACAAAAGATTAGCTAATAAAAAAATACCAGTTTGTTGCAATGTCTTGGAACTACTTAAGAGCAGATTATAACGTATTTCTTAATTGCTCCAAAATTTTTGGTTAGTGAATTCTATGCATTTAGGCGCAGTGGTTTCTAAACCATTTTTTGACTCTTCACCTTTACAGGCCAAAGTGTTGTTCATAATTCATACACACTTAGTAGTCTATCAGTATATACTATAAATATACACAAGAAAGAAACTGCAAAAGATGGGACAGAAAACGCAAGGAGAAAAATCTCATTATTTTCTTCCTGTATGTTAATAGATTCTCCTTGAAATATCTATATTGTCACTTGCATAAGGGGAATTTATGTCACTGATACTTGCATTTTCCCATTGTCTGTCTACCATAATATCTCACAGTCTCTCAACAAATTCAAATGGAGTGATAGTTTAGTTTATGCATAACACACTCCAAAGAACATTCCCCATTAGGTGACTACGTAATTACTGAAAAGTAATTGTATAATACTATCCATGCATGTTTGTAGAAACTAAAGACAATAAAATCTCACTCTTGCCTTCTGATTTCCCTGCCCCTGCAATGGCATTGTTCAAGCAGAGTAAAAGATGAAAACAAAACCAAGAAATATATCAATTGGACTCTGCCAACAACAATGGGAAATGGATTCTTGGTACATGTTTTGGAAGAGAATTATACTCTTTTAAAAACTGGACAATGATGTCCTCGTGGAAACAGTTGTTCTTTCTACAGCACAGCTGTGTAATGAGCACAGAAGGTTGGGGAAGGTTAAATTGCAGATGATAGAGAAGGCTAGACATAGTACTATTAGTCATCAGTCAGTTCTGAGTGGCATTTGTTCTTATACAACCAGAAAGCACTTTGCAGCTTCTCGGCTAATCATATCAAGTATGCAGAACGCTATTTTTGTCCCAAAGGGCAATTGTCATTTGCATCGAGACCACAGGACTATTTTTATGAATACTAATTTACTGTCTTGTCACAGGGAACAATTTATTTATAGGTAAGGTGACAGACTTTTAGTGGATTTAATATCTTCGTAAGTTTTATATTAAAGGTGATTAAACAACCTCAGGTTTTACTATAAATTGAATTGTTTTATAGTTAAAACACTAGCTACTTTAATCCAGGCCTTTATATCAAACCACGTGCTATGTCTAGTTTTGTAGAATTTGGAAGGATGGGAAGGCAGCTTGTTGTATTAGAAAAGATTTTACATGTTACCTTTTAGTTTTCCTTTGCAGCCAATTAGTTATTTAATAATTAAAAACCATTTATTCTCTTTTAGGCAAAATAACACTTAAACATTACCACTGTGGCAATTGTTTCTCGGAAGGAAAAATTAATTTTAGTAAGTAAAATCCCTTTCTTTAAAGAGGACCAAGCAATTAGATATACCTACATTGCTATCTTTTTCTTTTCTTTTTAGATCACATAAATCCTGTACTTATAAATTAAGTATGTCCAGGGGCTGTAACTGTCAATTCTTTTACAACGGTAAAGCTTACTTCCATAAAGCTGTGATGAAAACAGTTAAAGCTAAAGTTTATTCTACACCTTTTGCTTCTGAGTACTTCTGCCAAATTCAGTAATTTAGTAAGAACTCTATGACAGTGGTTGTCTTTTCAGGGTACGATAGGTTTTTTTTTTAATTTTTTTTTCTAGTGATGAACAGTTCAAATGGCAGAACCCTGGCATCCCTAACCCCTAAGAAGGGATGGCTTTTTGAGAGGCAAATGCAGAAATCCAGATTCGCTCACATAATTTAGAAAATGTAACCAATAAAAGTGGACGTCTAAGGCAGAAATTTATAATAGGGACAGCTTCAAAGCCAAACTAAGGGATTTTATTTGAAAATTAATACATAGTCACCACATTCATTGAGGAAACTCCCCTAAAATTCTTCAGATCATAAAGTTTTACTGGGATTTAAGCAGAGAGCATGACCCAATAGAACTTCATTAATATTAAATGCCAATAAAATAAATATGACTTATTTCTATATACCAAGAACTACCATTCTTTAGATATACTTAAAACACATGAAAATGGTTGGAGCACAGAGGCAATTCTAAGGCAGATCAATGTGATTTTATTCACAACACATATTTCATTTGTGAGAAAGAAGCATAGATTTTTTTTTCATTAGAAAGATATTTGCTATCAAGCATACTTAGCAAATTATTTAGCTTTCTAAAAAGATCTGGTACCAACTGATAATATTTTATTTTTAAGCAATTTATATTTTTACAGGTATTCATATTATGCAATACCACACACTGCAGCAACAGGAAGAAAACATTTCATAATACAATATTAAATTATTTTTTTCACCACACAGTATGAAATATCCATTAATTAGCATTAAAATCATTACAGTGTATCTTACCCAACTAAAGGAAATTTCACATCTACCACAGAAGAAAAATAAGCAATATTGAGCCACAGGGGACCCGGTTACAGAGTATTATTAAATAATATCTGAAGCTAGTTTGAAAGACATCCAGACAAAATACTTTTTTCAAATATGGAAAACCACAGCCTATAGATTGGAATATTTTACAGAAAAAGAATAGCTCATTCCAGCTTATGAGGCAACATCACTTCTATGTAAGTGCCAAGGAAAAGGAGAAAGTTAGGATTTTTCGCTGAGGAATCTAATAAAGCCTGGCATGAGAAATTTCCTTCATTAGTGTCACTGAAAGCAGTCTGCCTCACACCTGAATATGCTTTAATAATAGAATAAACATATTGTGTTTCAGAGCAGGGAGTGTACACCTTGCCTTAATAGATTACACTTAATTTAGTACAATACAGCATGTCAAATTTTAAAAATGCAAATACACTTAACACAGAATTTGCTTTCGCTGCTTTCCTTAACCATTATGAGTCTTGCTTTGCCACCAAGAGTCCATTAAACAGATAGGATTTTCTAATTATTGGTGCTGATCCCTCTCTTCCTGATGTCAGGAGAACACAACTGAGGTGTCGCCACAGAGCCCTTCCCCAGGCAAGACCCTTTACCCTCTGTTCTCCCATAAAAAGGGCAGTTTTCCGCTACTGTGTTCCATCTTGATTGACTTTGATCTTATGCTAGTCCCACTGTCGAAAGCTCGAATTCTTCTTAAGAGTGGCCTGCCCCTCTTAATATCCCTTTACGGAGGCCCCAAATCCACAACACTTGATGATCTAAGCTTTTTACAAGTCTGTTTTCTGTTATAAACAGCAAGGACGAGGCCATTTTAGTTGCTTGCAAGAGGTTGATGTTGAGTCTGCGCCGTGCCGACTCTCTTCCATCTAAATTCTCTAAACATTAGCTTATCAATCTGGGATTCCAATGGGTTGAGTGCCAACAGAAGTGGATCCGATTTGGCATGGAGAGGTTCTACCAACTCTCGCAGTGTATTAGCCTAATATAATAAAGCAGTGATACAATATGATGAAAGACCTGCGAGTGCCATTATTCCAAAGCACATCAGTATTTGTATTAGAAATACCATCATGCAGTACCCATGAAGAGAAAATAGAAAAAAAATATGTCTAGAATTGCATATGGTTTTAATACTATAATGTCTTTCTGTTGGCATGCAAGTCTACTTGGCCATAAATGGGACCAATTTTGATTTCGTTTGGAATGCCAATCCTCCAATTATATACAATAACAAACAGACAAATCTATTCCCACCTCTAACTTGTACACACACATCTATAGTTTGAGCCAGAAAAGTTGGCTATTTTCCACACAGATGCAAAACCATCAGTCTTTTTTAAAAATTGAAGTGTATTTTTAATTGTTTCCTCCTTTTCACTCAGAAAGTATGAGGAAGGGTTTTCTGGTTTTTGACCAGATGCTGTCTTACTACCGTGACACAAACTGTCTTAACTCAGAGGAAGTAGCCTAGCTAGTGTTGTTCTGATGAGGAAGCCTCACAGTAAATGACACAAAGTGAAAAGCAATGAAAAGATACAACAAAATCATGAGAAAAAGATGATTTTATATCTGAGCATTAGCCACACACCAAGGAGGTTAGAAAATGGAACAGAGTAATGTTTTTGAATGATGGGAAAAGTGAGGACAAGCTCAGAAAAACTCTAGTCTCTCTTTTTGTTCGTTTTATTTTGTATCTTCAGGAATCCAAATATTGTAGCAGGCACATATTAGCAATGTTTGTCATCTGTAGCATAAGGTCAAGTTTTATCTGCTGCATTATGTTAACGTTTTAGTTATATAGCCAGAACAAAGGGAGAGAAAGAATAGAGAAAACATTCTGTCTATTGCTACATCCTGTAGAAAATGGGAAGGGAAAATAACTGATATATAGAAAATGAAACAGTATATTTMAGTAACCAGAAGAAGAAATTATTTACCACACCATAATATGTGCAGAAAGGGAGATAAGAACTAAATAATTTTTCTATGTAGGTCAAGTGAAATAACATGTAATATCTCATCATTAAAAAAATTATAATGCTGGAAACCTATTTCTAGGTCCTGTCACTGTCTGATATGGGCTTTCAGGCTGAAAAATCAGATGCAATCTAATCTGGAGTATAAAGTTACATCTCAATTTAAACTGTCCTTAATTTTCTATATAATTATTTGTAAGTTTTTGGACACATTCATCATTTCCTTGTAGAAATAATATCACATGAAGAAATAATATTACATGACTACTTTCATTTCTAGCRTATCTCTTAATGCACATTTAATCCATACTAAACTGAATTAGAGCCCTAGTAATCAATGGGTTTAATTACATTTACAATATTGTTTCTATGAGATTACTGAATTTTATACAAGAGGCTGAAAAATATCTCCCTAGTTTAAAAAAGATTATGGGGGAGAATCAAGAATCACTATTTCACGATGGATGGTAGGAGCCCATTAGCAATCTGTTAACATTAGCATGAAAGAAAGTAACTCCCTAAAGAAAGGTATCTCAACTATTTGTGGTACTTACCACTTACTAGAGACTCTTAAGGATGGAGGTGTTCAGTGAACACACATTTCCATGCAGTACATCTCACCTACTGGATCAGTGATGTCTCTGCTACTGACTGCAGTTTGAGATCTACCTCAGGACAGTTGGACTGACAAAGGCTACCAGATGGGGAGAGTTGGTTGAAGTAATATCAATGGCTATCCTGTATATACGAGTAGTTTCTAAGTCATTGGCCTTGAGGTGGGAGATGTTATTAGCATTTTATTGTAGTCCTTCCATCAGTGGAACACTATCACTCAGTTAAATAAAGCTCAAGATTTTTGCTGAAGAGTGTGTTGGAAATATCTTGGTCTGCTGAAATTATGAAAAATCGAAAGAGGTCTTGATAAACCTCTTGAATAAATTCCTGATTGCTAAGATTTTATATCGAGTAAAATAATTCCTATTTATTTTGAGGTAAACAGACAACTACAAAGATATTCCTAGACTCAGCCCACTACATGGAAAGCAAAACTTCCTCAATACTTTGTAGAGAAGAATAATGTATGTCTTTAATGTAAGAGATTTAAACTTTATAGTGACTTTATATGTTTCTATCAAAAGGAAGTAATTAGATAATACGATGATCAGTGCAAAGTAGCTTAATGAGGAGAACTGACAGTCTGGCGAATACATGAGTCACTCAACACTTCATCTGTCATCATGTATGGCTTTGCCAAAGTGAAAAAAGTGGAATTAACAATATTTAAGTGTGTTTGTTTGCTCCTATTTATTAATTAATTAATTTATTTGCCCTGGCTGTCCTGCAACTCCCTCTGTAGACCAGGCTGGCCACAAACTCAGAGATCCACAAGCTTAAGTTTGTTTCTAAATCATTTCATTTAATAGTTTCTCTTTCTTCCTTCCAATCCTTTCTATGATACTTCTTTTTAAGGCTTTTAAAGACCTCATAAGTACTTTGAAAGGCAGTTTTTTCCTGACCTGAAGTTCAGTTCACTTAAGTGATCAGGTGGTAAAAGTGTCTTTAAAGTCCTGATTACATTTTCATCTCAGAAGCTACTGAATGTGATCATTGCACTTGACTTGATTTCTCCAAACTAAAATTGAAGTAGGACAAGAGCTAAGATAACTGGGGAGATGGGGTACTGAAGGGAAATGTTGCATGTCTTCTTCTGTCCTTTGACCAATTTGCTGATTAGCTAACTTGAACTCTGCACAGTAAATGTTGAAACTGTGGAAAGTATAGCTTTCCTGCCCATCTTTATTATTTGTAGTCAGTGGTGGACCTTCCAAATTATTCAAAACATAGTCTAAAAATAAATGAATATATTTGTGTTATCTAAATCAACAGCAATATCTTTCCATCTAATAGATATACCATCTGATAGATATACCGCATAGCTATTTCTATAGGCTCTCCTTCCCCTTTGTGGCACAGGGGACTGTATGCAGAGCCTCACGAATGGTCAATGTGTAGCCTGCCTCTGAGCTACCTCCTCAGTCCGACTCTACTCCGATTATTCTCATAGTAAACTTTAAACTATCCCCAAACTTCTGCCATAAGACAAGAACACTAATATTTTTAAAGAGTCCCATTCAGTGTCAGCTCCAGTATCATGTCATCCTAGGAGAGTAAAGGGTGGCAGGGGGAGGGAGACACTTAATCTGAAAGTTGGTGAAATCTAACTTATTTTCAATAAGAACATAACATGTGGTTGGGGGGGACAGCAGTGAAAATACTGTAGGAGCAAAGGAGTTATTCCTACTCTTAAAAATCTAAAGATTACTTCCTCTCAAACTACATACTGCCTTGACTGTAGAACTTAGAAATGAGTTTTTGCTTACTGTTTTTGAGACAGGAATACTTAAAACATTGCAATATTGATTTTCCTCTTTCAATAACTTCTAAATGTTAATGCTTTATTAATAACCTCCTTGCCATGCCAGTCTGACATTTGGGATCATTTACTCATTAACAACTCTGGCAAGGAGATAAGCTGCTTTGGGGGCACTGCCAATTGAGTTTCAGGACCATCAAAAATATCTTCTCCAGCAAAGCAAGTGCTGAGAACAAGCAGAAAATTCAAGAACACATCACTTATCACTAATATTTTTCTTTACTTCAAATCTGTTATATAGCTAATGTAACATTTTCATATACATTTTATTTTCTAGTCCGTAATTATTATACCATAAAGCTCCTTTGTTCAAATAGGTTCACAATTCAACACTGAAATTGTATTTTAGTTATATGTATTATGTCCTTTCCATGAAAATATTTGGTAAAAACTACTGTAAAACTGTAGATATAAGAAATGTACCACAGATGAAACCAATTAACACAACTTTCACCTTAATTAAAAACCTGAGTTACTGAGTATTCACATTCAATCTTATCTGTCTTAAAAATGAATGGTTATTAGATTTTATACCAGCAAACTCGCCCAGTATTTGGGACAGAAAAGTACAGAATCTAGCAACCGATAGGGAGTACTCAACTTAAAATATTCCATTACATATAAGTTTTATTTCTCCTTCTGAACAATATTGTATAGAGCTGCTCTTATAAGGAACATTAAAGTTTACTTAAGAGTTAGAAAGGTGCTGACTCTCAGTGTTCTTAAGGAAAAATACGAATGGCTTTATAGCTATTGGGAAAGGCTGCCATGCCTGTGTTTAACATTTATTATCATATGTTGAATTTTACACTCACCAGTACAGTTACAGAAAAGTGGACTCATACATGAGTGTAAGTAGGGTGTGCGTTCCTTTTTATAAAACTCAAATTTTTGAAATGTCAGAATGTCTGAACTTAAAATGTCATTTGTATTGAATCATGAAAGAAGTTTAATCTTAACACATTTGCTTCTTATCTGTAAATTAATCAATTTTATAGCGGTTGATGGGGCTACATTACTTGTAATACATTTTAAAAATCAAGAACTCTGTATTTCACTGATTTAAATATTTCAATGCATTAGATTTTATTTATAAAAGACTATGCTGCCTTCTCTAGCATAAAAATATGCAACTATTAAGGAAAAAGGCTGTTTCAAGTAATTTTGTATTGCATAGGGACATGCCGAAAGGGGTATATTTGGGATTCCCAACTTTAATTTAAAACTCCATTACCATTTGGTTTGATTACTTTGTAGGATAAGGGAAAAGCAAACCAATGATACCTATGGAGCACTTTACCAAAGAACTCCATGACAGTGTCTTATTCATTTTATGTGTCTATGATTTTATGTTATTAGCATCATTCTTGTATATAAGAATATAAGAACACACATAGGACTACATTTTAAGAGTTCTTTGATACATATATACATACTACTATCACAAATGTCTGTATGTACACAATAAACATATAAATATATGGACACATTGAAAAAAACATACTAGTTTTTATATGGTTGAAGAGCTACTTCATCAGACATCAATATATGATGTTATATCTATATTTATCATGAAATATTACATCAACCCCTTCTTAGGTTCATGAATACTAATAATCAAGTTTCTGGAACAACATCTCTTGATTTGGTTAAGGGTACGAATAATCTAAAAGACATCAATCTTGGATTTTGAAGCACATTCATAAAATCTCAAACTAAATTAAAAGTAGCTTCAAACCACTACCAAGTAGTAAATCAATCACGTGTTTTTTACTATTTAGGAAGGCTGTCTATTTAGGAAGTTTAAAGTAAGACATTATTTCTCAGCAATTGACTAAGCGGAGAACACAACATGAATAGACATAAAATCAGAACCTGGCCAAAAAAAGTCAGGATTTTTTCCTTCCTTATTGTAAATCTTCAGTACAACACTAGAGAGCCCATTTTTCTCCTTTGTGGAAAATCAATAGATACCCCAAAAGTATAAGTGGCAACTTTTCTTTAACAAAATAATATATTTTAATTATAGAAGGCCTTGACAACCAAGACTTTAGTTTTAGCTATACTAGCAATGATTACTGATCTTAGTGTGTGGGCAGATTGGTTACCATGGAGAAGAAGAAGTAATCCTGGGAAGTATACACTACATTACATCGCTCCCCATAAAAACCATCCATCTGAAATCAAATGGCCAAATCGTGAAGTTCCAATGAACTTATATTGTCACTAAGATGTCAGATCTAGTCTTGTGTGGTGGCAACTATCTACAATTTCAGCACTTGGAAGGTGAAGGCAGAAGGATCTCTGAACATTTGAGGCCTAGGGTATGGTATACAATGAGACCCTGCCATTTCAATTTGAAAAACATTTCTTTTGGATAAAATTTCTCAATTGTGCTGGATTCTCTTGATAAGACTTCTTCACACTCTTAGACATGTGCCTTATGTGCTCTTTTCAATTTTTTAAGAGTCTTGTCTGACCAGTGAGTACTGCATGAGACAGGTGTATGTATTTGTTACTGGCATTATTTAAATATCAAATACTAACGTTCAAGAAGTTTCTCACTTCAGCCCACTTACTGCTGCCTGGCAGGCTTTTTTATCGGTGCTACAGTAGTTAACAGATTCCCCTAGGAGACATGCTGTAAGCATACATTATACTGTTAAACTCTCATTCTCTACTTGTCAGTATTCGTTTTAGCAGATTAGTTTATCTCCATAGATAAATGGTAGGGTTCAATAGAGAGAGGACTAGATCTTAAAATTAAATAATTGAAACAGTTTTCCAAATGGTCTCTCCATACTTATTCTTCTATATCAATATTTCTACTTTGCCAAAAGTCTTTCTGATACATATATCTGATTATATTATATGTCAATATGTATCTACTGAAACCCTTATGTTCTTTAAGAGATAATGAAAACCTTCAGGCACGGCATGCTAGGATCTTTAGAATTTAGTTCCAATACAACTCTTGTCATAGTTCTACTTGTCTATACTCCCATGCCAAATGTCTCTAGATTATTTTTGTTTTGTTTTTATCTGTGTCTATGTTTGCTGATAATATTTTAAATATTTTAAATTATGTCTTAGCATTTGTTTGTGTACATGAGTGTCAATGCTTGTTGAGGTCAGAGGCTTCTCATTCCCCTGGATCAGGCAGTTCTGAGCTACCCAATATGTGGGTTCTGGAAACTGAACTCAGGTTCTCTCCAAGACCAGTACATACTCTCATACTCCTAACTACTAAGCCATCTCCCTAGTCCCAATTTTAATGTTTTCAAACCACATAAAAATATCCTTCCTTT
Organism: Apodemus speciosus; assembly: GCA_002335545.1. Lineage (NCBI taxonomy): Eukaryota > Metazoa > Chordata > Mammalia > Rodentia > Muridae > Apodemus > Apodemus speciosus. Next base: position 109,952 of record BDUI01002101.1, on the reverse strand, counting down.
TCTTTCTTTGAGGTGAAATCATCTAGCTTAAATGTGAGACCCTGTGAAATTTTACAGGGTAGAGCTAAATGAACTATTTTACATTCTTTCACCAAAATTAAATTATTATTAAGTGCTCAATTTTAAGAACACTTGGGAAACTATACTATTAGAATGGTTTTGCTTTTCTCCTAGATGATAAACTTACTTTGTAATTTAAGGTTGGTTTTCTGGAACTTACTAGAGTAGCGACTTAGGACACAGGGGTGGATACCTCCAAAAATATTACTTGATTGTATTAAAACACCAAAATGTTTTCATTCAATATTAAAGGCCATGGGGTACAAGTTGTACATTAAATAAGCATTTTAANTGGGGGAGCTGTTGATAGACAAATGCTTGATGGGTTGGCTTATTGCTATGTTTGGAACTTGGTCTTTTAACTAGATTTTGAGTGGCTACTTTTCCTTTAATGCTGTATGAAACAGGAATAATAGGTATCATTGTAACATAACCGCTAGTCATTATAAGAACGTTAAGTGTCATAAACCTACTTATATCTAATTTTCCCTAAACTATTAAAAATGTAACAAAGAGTAGTCAAGTTTCATTCAAATGTTTGAGCCATTTACTCATCCATTCATTGCTTTTCAGTTTTCATAGTATGACATGCTTTTATGAAAATTGGGTTCAGATCATTTTAAGTTGCATTATCAGTTTTCAATCATTAACAAGATCTGATTTCTTATAATATCTCTGGTTCAATTACACACTTTTTCTAACTTCAATATTTTAATTAGGCATAATTAAAAACATAAGTATTAGTATTCTTTTGAATTTCACTTTTTGCAATTGGAAAGATAAAACTGTTCACTAATGTGTCTACAGAGATAGCTTAGTGGTCAAGAGTAGTTAAAATTACTGCTCTTCCAAATGATGTAATTTGGTTTCCAGCACCTGTATCAGAAGACTCACATTCTCCCATACTCTAGTTAAAGGAAATGCATTGTCCTCTTCTCTTCTATGTGGGCACCTTCACTTATGTACATCTATCCCCTATATATACACATATGTGTAAACTATATAATATAAATAAATCTTTACATAAAAAGTAAGAATTAGTATTCTATAATACTTAAGCTTAATGGTCACTTACACTTTCATTTAATTGGGCTATACAGTCACCTGACTTATGAGCTACTGGGGGTAATGCGCAATTATGTCAGGCAGTCTCAATTTAAGATAAGGTCTGGTTTTAGAAATCAAGCAATAAGTTAAATAAAAGTTTTGTCAAGTATATTAATATAGCAAGTTTCTAACTGCAATGAAACAAGTCATGACAGAAACCTCGGGAATATTCTATTTTTTCTCACATCATAAAAATTCCAGATTGCTCCTATTCTTTAGCCATAATAATTCTGCCATCACAGAAAAAAGTTTCATCATTTTAATGCCTCCACACTCCACTGAAATAGTTTATCAACTGGTTAAAGGTACCTTATGTGATGCAAAAAGTAGTTCTGAATATCAGCAATGGACTTCCTTACACTTTTCAGAAACTGAAGACAGATTTTGTGTCATCACTAGAATACTCTAGGTTATGTTTAGACAATAAATCATTTGTGTGATTTGGCTGTCACATTCCATTATCCATGTTCAGAGGTCTTTTTATTAAACTGGAAGAATAAGAAAGTCATTTATGAGCTCACTGCTAAATATAATGTGGGAAGTGCTAAATTTTACCAGAACTTTAAAGCAGTATTTATTTTATTTGCTTTTTTGATCACATAGCAATTAATCAGAAATCAAATTTCCTCAACAATATACACTATTATATACATATAATTATATATATATGTATATATATATATGATGTGCTTTAAAATGATTTTAATTACTATTTATTCATTCTGGGATCTATGACAACATATACACAATGTGTTTTATACACTGCTTAATACATGCTTAAGGACTTAGGCAGATAATGTTTTGAAAGGCTAAATCAAGCTTACATGTTGATTTCTGACTTTAGGTTAGCTATGTTAATAATTCAGTTGGAAAAGACATAACATTGGTTATGTTATGTAAGGCAGCTTAGAGTACAAGTATGTGCCATCAAACCTGTCATCAGTCTCTGTATCGGACTCCAAGTATTGGAAACCTATTAAACATGGGACCAGTCTCTTTACTTATGGCAGGATAAAATTGTGTACCTTTCACCTACTGTGCTTTCTGAACTTCCAAAACTTTATTCTTTCTTCCATATGACTGACTTTAAACAATTTGCTGTTTTTTCCTTTTAAATGTAATTTTCTAGTTTTAGTTTCACCAAAAATATAAATTACTCAGAAATCTTAGTTTGTATAAGTACAAGGATGAACTTTTAAAATGTAATGTCTGTTTTTGTTTTTTTGGATGCAAAAGCTCTGAAATCCTAAAATATTCAAACAGAGGCTCGATAATAAATTTTCTTAAATATAAAAGGCCTTTCTTTTTGGGTGGGAAGGTGGATAAAAACTGTCTTAGAATTCTTCAACTTGATGGTGAGATAGTTCTTATTTGTAGTTAACTATATCATGACATATTCTATGTTTACCTCAACAAAAACAACTATGTAGATGAACCCTCCCTTACTATAAATCATTTTGCAATGGACTCTGTAGCATTACTGGAGAGAAAAACTGATAGAAACACATTAAAAAAGGATGCATTCTACTGATTTCAAAGCAGTATTCAAAGTAAGTTAAAGATTACTTCACTTAATTATTCAGTATTTGTATCGATTTATCTTTGGAACTGTAAACATTTTCCTGCCTTCAAAGCTGAGGCATGATCCTAATTAAGTTAACAAAAGCATATCATAAGCCTCAGTTCCCCAAGATGCAAAATCTAGAGGAAACTTCCCACTGACTATGCAGTGTACAAAGACAATAGAGTTCAAAGTGAGAGATGAGGGCTGGAGAGATGGCTCAGYRGTTAAGAGCACYGACTGCYCTTCCRRAGSTCCTGAGTTCAAATCCCAGCAACCACATGGTGGATCACAACCATCCGTAATGAGATCTGACGCCCTCTTCTGGAGTGTCTGAAGACAGCTACAGTGTGATTACATACAACAAWGTGAGGGAGGAGGCTTATTGTCAGATTTGCTGAACAGTAATATTAAACATGCTCTCCCTCTTCATTTTAGGGGAAAAATACATAAATGCCTGAGTTCGACATAATTAAAGGACAATGAAAAAATAGCAGATATACCAAGGGGAAGAAGATAAAAAGTAAATTTAGGGATACTAAAATCATAAGTTATTTTCTCTCACTAAGAATCAAAGGGTGCGTGCTTTAAAACATCCATTTCACAAATCATAGAATAGACTTTGTGATGATAGGCTAAAATAACACAAATTTGGGCTGGAGAGATGGCTCAGTGGTTAAGAGCACTGACTGACTGCTCTTCCGAAGCTCCTGAGTTCAAATCCCAGCAACCACATGGTGGATCACAACCATCCGTAATGAGATCTGACGCCCTCTTCTGGAGTGTCTGAAGACAGCTACAGTGTGATTACATACAACAATGTGAGGGAGGAGGCTTATTGTCAGATTTGCTGAACAGTAATATTAAACATGCTCTCCCTCTTCATTTTAGGGGAAAAATACATAAATGCCTGAGTTCGACATAATTAAAGGACAATGAAAAAATAGCAGATATACCAAGGGGAAGAAGATAAAAAGTAAATTTAGGGATACTAAAATCATAAGTTATTTTCTCTCACTAAGAATCAAGGGTGCGTGCTTTAAAACATCCATTTCACAAATCATAGAATAGACTTTGTGATGATAGGCTAAAATAACACAAATTTGGGCTGGAGAGATGGCTCAGCGGTTAAGAGCACTGACTGACTGCTCTTCCGAAGGTCCTGAGTTCAAATCCCAGCAACCACATGGTGGCTCATAACCATCTATAACAAGATCTGACTCTCTCTTCTGGTGTGTCTGAAGACAGCTACCGTGTACTTATATATAATAAATAAATAAAATCTTTTAAAAAACACAAATTTAAGCAAAATTTGAAAAAGAAAAGACATAGAGCCATGGATGACAACAGTTGGAAGATCTAAATAGATTTAAGATCTTATATAAATACATTCTGTGGGTGATTTATCCAAAGACAATAGCACAATAAAACATTAGATTTAAAATTGCAGGTTAAAGATTTTAAATGGGGAAGAAAATTCAAAATCTTTAAAATGGGAAAGTTAATTTTTTCCTGATAACACAGTTTCATAATAATTATCAAATTAGGAAGCATGTTCTAAATGAATGAAATATTTATCCATAGCCTGCAGAATGTAATATATCCATTTTATTGTGTTATACATTTGATTTGTAATTGATCAGAACAGCTGAGCAACCAGAATGCTTATTTCTAAGCCATGACTTTTAAGGAGTGAACTAAACCAGACATAAATATTAAGGTAAACTCACCTCCAGTCTTGCAAAGTTTTCACAAATTATAAATAAATTAAAATGAGAACAGATTACATTGTGCTATTTCTCTAAGAATCAATTTTGAAATATTGTTAACTGGATATGAGAGAAAATTATTGGTACAAAGTAAGAAATTTGCTATATATTTTGAATTACTAATTTTTTACTTTTACTAAAAATGTAACTTTTTTTGGAGTCCGAAATATTAATGATATAGTATCTCTTATTTGATATGTGAACAATAAATACCTATGAATGAGTGKGGACAAGTTTAGAGCTAGTTTGATCATATATTTTTACAGTAAAGGAGAATTACAGGAAAGAAATTTAGTTTACACATCAGAAGATTAGATCTAGACATTGAAATGCTATGGAATTCATGATTGGGAATATTAAATAATATGTAAATTATCTGAAATGACAACTTTAGCCACAGTGTGAAATTATATTAAAATTTCTGTGAAATAGTTCAATGCATTTATTTTATTGGCATTCCTATATCTTGTGTTGGTATCAAAAATACATTTACATGAAACTGCCATATTATATTGCATGGGAAAAGCATTCTAGAATTCTGAAATATGAAGTTTAAGCATTAAACATTATTATAACAGTGTCAACTTTACAGTAGAACATACATATATGGGCACTTGCCCTTCAGTGAATAATGTATTACTAAGAACCTTCTCCCATTAAAGGAGATTTCAGAATTCTAATTGAGGGGTGTGTGTGTGTGTGTGTGTGTGTGTGTGTGTGAGAGAGAGAGAGAGAGAGAGAGACAGACAGACAGAGAGACAGAGACACAGAGAGAGACAGAGATCGAGAGTGAGTGAGCACACGAGAGAAACAGACAGAGAGGGAGACAGAGACACAAAGAGAAACAGAGAGAGGGAGATAGAGCAAGATAGCGAGAGAGCACATGCAAGTGAGAGAGAGAGAGAGAGAGAGAGAGAGAGAGAAGAGAAGAGAAGAGAAGAGAAGAGAAGAGAAGAGAAGAGAAGAGAAGAGAAGAGAAGAGGAGAAGAGAGAGAGAAGAGAGAGAATATGCTACCTGAGGGCATAGTGTTTGTAGAGGCTGGAAGATGTGAACCACTAGATGTGGCTTCTCTAGGAACCAAAGAGAAGCCTTGGGTGCTCTGGAAAAGCAGTGAGTTCTCTTGGACACTGAGTGCTCTTTAGCACCCATACAGTTCTTAAGAACACATCTTAGAATCTGGCTTGGTGGTTTTCTCCCAGAGCTTAGCGATAAGCTGACAGTATTAGAAAATCTCCATAAAGAGAAAAAATTAAGCACTGAGGGATTAGATGAGCAGATAAGAGAACTTCTGAGATATGAATTTAGGGTAAACAAGGAAAAGCAGGCTGAATTTAAGGAGAGGGTTCTAAAAAACATGCTAGAAACTACTCCCATGAGAAGCTAACAATAAGTCATTACTGAATTGAAAAGTGATTTGCTTTTATGAATTGTGAACATAGTAAGAAGCAACATTATGACTGAATCTGATTATCTATTTTGGCAAAAATGTAAATCATAGCTTGTCTTAGCTATGATAATGATAGGTTGTCATTCTGTTATGTGAGTTTAAATTTTACCTGGCTGCATCTTCTGCTGGTGTAACTCTGTAGCATGTAGAAGTCTTTTTTTTTCCTCATTAAAATCTGGTTTTATTACTTTGAACACCACTGAGATTATTTTCCTGCCAGATGGAGGACCACTGGGTATTTATTAAACTATAAGAGTCATTATTAATACTTCCCCCCAAACCAATTAAGATGGTACTAGGTGATAAATGACTTGTTAGGAAGACCCAAGGCTGTGAAAGAAGCACACAGTTAATCTGAGTCACCTCTTTCCATAAGCTATGGATTTTGTTGGTAGGGCAATAGCTTAGAGGTAGTAAAAGATCTGTTTCTAACTAGTTTATGAAAATGAATTATCACTTCATATGTCACATAATTGTGACATTTATATTTGAAATGGGATTAAACAGGACCGTTTCACCCATAAACAATCAAGCTCAATGTGACTGAAAAAGGAGTCACAGAACAAAAGAGCTGTAATTCTAGTTACTAGCATCCCAGCATAAACAGTTGCAAATTCTGCCTTTAAGTAATGCCTAAAATAAATAGATGAACACTGTTTTGGTTTCTGGTTCATGTCAATAGTGGTTAATAATTGTTTTCATCATGTAAGGAAAAAGTGAGGCTAGTGCGATTTAAAATGGACCCTCTATCAGCATTAGAACTCTATAGACAGATGATTTTTCATGTAATCACCACCGTTTGTACTTCCTTACAGTTGCAAAGTTGGTACCTGCAACTTTACAAAAGTGATATATTTAAAGTGCTCTGCTATTCTTTGACTTTTTTCATGTTATTACTGCTTACATGTGTCCTTTGGATTTGAGCTGTAACTTCACAAATTATTTATGATGCTGCTCTGACCAAATTATTTACTTGTGTGCAAAATTTACATTAAACGGCAAAGTGATACAACACTTTTCTTTAGCCTTAACTTGTTCCATTCCTCTAAAACTGCCTTCAATATAGGGTTGTATTCAAATTATGTCATTTCCTTGTCTACAAGATACCTGGATGCTCTTAAAGATAAAACAGGCACCTTGGAAGCCTTATAATAACTGAACACATTGAGAGTATCTTCTCTGCACTATATTAGTAGTCATTATCAGCCTCTCTGCCTAGATAATTCTAGGCATTGGGCTCTATAACTACAACATAACCTGCATAGCTCCAAAACTGCCAGCGGCATGCAAAGACTGTTATATTTTAAAATGTAAGTTTAGCATGTAGTTTTTCAGAGGTTCTAATTTGAAAAGCATAAATCTCATATCTAGATAGCCTCATGTATGTTGTAGTTACATGGTAATAGATTGAATCTTTTTTTTCTGCTCTGGTTGAAAGACGTAGATTTTGTTTTAGATTTCTAAGACTAAGTTAAATACGTGTGTAAATTAAAGGAAAGTGCTGATAGGTAATCTCCAGAGTAATGAAAAAGAGAACATTATGATTTTATTAAAGAAATGAGTGCACAAAGAATGTGTGGCTGGAAAGGCTATCTTATAACAGCCAAGGAGGAAGTCATCAGGATCAAGGGATAAAGCTTTTGAAAACCTCGTCTAATGTCCCTACCATTACAAAGGAGTAAAGGACACTCTCAGCAAATTTTAAGCCATATTAATCAAGACAGTACTTTAGTGTTATAACAAATGATTTTTGATTTATGTATAGTTTTATATTGTCTTATACTTTAATGACTTATACACTTTAAACGTTGTAGAGGCTGACATAATTAATAATTTAATTTAAAGACACTATTAAAAGGCCCATACCTCAGTAAGCTTTGAAACCACTAATTGGGATAATAGGAAATTACTTGTCTTTTCCCAAATGTCAGTGAAGTAGGTCAGGATAATTAATATGCGTGCTGACTTTTCAGTCAAAGGAAAACAAGACATGTCTCATCTGTGTACTTTTAGTACCATCTATTTCAGACTAAAATGATTTCAGCCTGAGAAAATTGTCACAGTGTGACTCAGTTAAATAACTGAATTTCCAATAAGACGAAAGGTAGTTCAGCCATGAGCACAGAGATTGCAGTCTGTTCTGTGGAAGGCTAAATTTCACAACCAGAAGGAAATAAATTATTCAGGGTTACAGATTTAGGTACCTCTTGCTCCTTGGAGTTCACAAACATGTGTCATTTAATGTACAACATTACAAGAGGTGAGACAAATGATATAAAAGGAGGTTGGTTAACGATACTTCCTTATGCTTAAGTTATAAAACAGTTTATATTTTCATGTTTTCTATTACCCATTTTGGTCCCCTGCTAAAACACTTCCTATTTTAAATGTTTAGGCAAAATTAAAAAAAATATTCTGGGTCAGAGATATAACATTCAATTTCCCTGCACACGATTAGTACACATTTTCTTTAGTAGATCTGGCTGAGTGCTGGCCTGAAGCAGCACTACTCTACTGAGAGACTTTGATTTTTGCACGTTTGCTTTGTTTGTCAATCTGTGTGTCTACATAAATAAGTGCTCTGTGTTAGAGGATGTATATAAGCGTGATGCTGACATCAAGGCCATGGGTTTTTGTTCTCTGTCTAATTTCTGTTTCTGGCATAATACCCAGCAGTTTGGTTTGAATAAGCAGGGTTCAATGAGCAATTCACACAAGGCATGAACATTATGACATTCTCAAAGTAGATCCTAAATAGACTGAGTCACTAAACATGGACTGCCCCACAGTATTGAACTATGATGACAAAATGTGTAATACTAAATTTACTGACAAACTCATTAGAACTGTTCTGCTTTGCTGTGTTTATTCTGTAAAGAGCTCATAGAAAACAATGGACAGTATTAAATGATTATGCATTTAACACATCTTTAACCTAAACTTAAAAAATGCCATCAAATTAGGGGTATATCTGAAGAGAAATCCTATATACAAAACAATAAAAAGAGGACCCTTGAGGAAAAAAATCAAAAGTCATCTAACTAGAGATGCTCTTGTGGGCTTTGGAAAGCTGAAGAAAGGGTAGGTCTGATACAATGCTCTAGACATGATTGCTCCTTCCTACTCTTCCCCACATGATGACTAGGACAAAATAAATCACTTAAAAATGAATGAACTGGTGACACTGCCTATAAAATTGATAGAAAGTTTTATGAACAGAATTTCTATTTCAGAATTTAATAGCCTTTAATTGGCTGAGATGGAGTATTTTCCTTCCCTAGGGTTTACAGAATAATAATCAAACCCCATATATTTATGTATAGCTGTTGGAAAGCACCTCGACGAGAATCAAAATAAATTTTGCTAACCAATACTTAAAATTGAGAAAAATAGCCAGGCAGTGGTGGCACACGTCTTTAATCCCAGCACTTGGGAGGCAGAGACAGGCGGATTTCTGAGTTTGAGGCCAGCCTGGTCTACAGAGTGAGTTCCAGGACAGCCAGGGCTACACAGAGAAACCCTGTCTCAAAAAACCAAAAAAAAAAAAAAAAAAAAAAAAAAAAAAAAAAAAAAAGGCCAGCGGTTTTTGGGGCTGGAGCGATGGCTCAGCGGTTAAGAGCACCGACTGCTCTTGCAGAGGTCCTGAGTTCAAATCCCAGCAACCACATGGTGGCTCACAACCATCCGTAATGAGATCTGACGCCCTCTTCTGGAGTGTCTGAAGACAGCTACAGTGTACTTACATATAATAAATAAACAAATCTTTAAAAGAAAACAAAAAAAATTGAGAAGGGTTTGTTAATTCTGCTAGTCATTAAGAGATTATTACGCATGTATTAGGCTTGCCAGAATGCCTATAAAAAGCCTAGGATGAGTCTTAAGTACTCTTATTGTAAGAATCTTCTATAATCTCTGATAGATATAGATGTTGGGAGGGTTTACAGGTGATGGGTACTAATTATCTTTTCAGCCTTGACAGTCATATCTTTTGTAATGTTCCCATGGACACTGTGGCTCAAATGTACTTGATACTGAAAATGTCTAAGCACTTGAATTTGATTACAAATGTTTCTTATATTTTGTTGGTGGAAGATATACAATTCTCAAGTCATGTGAGCAGAAGAGGCTTCTCGCTAAAGGAACCAAGTGTCACAGTGACAGAGTCCTGACCTGTAGTAACTTGTAAGCTCTGAGTTGTTTATTTTTCCACTAGTAGTAATGAATAACTTATGCTAATGTATCCTACAATCAAAGTCCCATATACTTGACTGAGAGGGTGCATGCTACATTTTATTTCTATCTTCAAAAAGAGGAGGCCAATCCATTAAAGCAAATAAATAACTTGTTCAATCATCATTGGTTCCAGTCATCTGTACTAATTTGCTTAATTTTTATAATGCTATTCACCTACAATCTTTTCATTTTACAGTTAGGACTTCTAGCCATATGTTTGATAATTTAAATGACTGAGTTAAAGCCTTCCCTGTAAATAAATCAGGGTTCTGGCCTGTGTTTCATGGTAGTTGTAACCAGAAGCTTCGCATTAGCATGTTTCATAACAAACTTGATAGCTAGTAAATATCTTCAGCTTTTTGTTTGAGACAGGGTCTCACATAGCCTGCACTAACTCTGAGCTTGCTATGTATCTGAAGATGATCTCAAATTTATGATCCTCCTGTCTCTAAATTCCAAGTGTGTATGTGTGTGTGTGTGTGTGTGTGTGTATTCACTATTATGTCTGTCTAAAAACATATTTTTAAGGTAAAACATCCCAGAATCACTAGAAAAGTTACTAAATTATCTTCTTTTTCTTTTGAGTCGATACTCATAGAGTTTTTCAATCAATGTACATCCACAAAATGACTGGATGCTTCCAGCAAATGGGTTTCTAGAAAAAGCCGAGCAATATGGAATGACATATGCTGTCTGAAACATTTTTGGGGGAAAAGTGCTTTTTGAACTTTTTTCCTGACAGTGAGAGGAAAGATATGAGTAACTGTTGGTATGCATGTGTGTATTCAGTTACTCAACCAGGGATTTGTTGACACTCTACTCAAAACATTTATAGTTCCTTGACCCAAACTCAGGGTGCAATCACTATGGACTGGCAAGATCTATGCGTGAACGTAAGAAGTGGTCAAGAGAAGAAGGTAAAGAAAAGAAAACTATTAACCTCAAAAGGCAAACAGGGAATTGGGAGAAAAATATTTGTTTTAGTGGCATTTGTCCTGGCTCATAAATTAGAGAGACCTAACTTCCTATCCAGCAAGACCATTATTTTTTTTTAAAGGGAAACAACCTTCAAATAAGAAGTTTAAAGGCTATTACTGTGTACACAGGCTAAGCATTTCCATAAACATACTTACTTTTCTCTCCAATGTTTTCTCCTGCTGCTTCCTCTTCTTCCTCCTCCTCTTCTTCCTCCACCTCTGGTGGCTGGATGTCATCTTGTGGGTCACAGGCACTAACTGGTGCGTTCAGACAGCAGTGGTTGAAGCCGCTGTCTCGAGGCAGAGTAAAACTTCGGGGCTTGCCCCCATTGCCGTTTAACACTTGCATCCTCTCACTCTCAGCCAAAGGGTATGGGCCATAGTGATCCTGGAGGTGGCACTTCTGAGTCGGAAGAGTGGACTGCCGCCTGTGCTCAGGGGAGATGGCTGCCGAATCGGAGAAGACAGAATCTTCCAGAGGCAGAGTCTGAAGATAGTGTAAGCCTGAACTTGTCAGCGGTGTCTCGATTAAATCTTGCCAGGAGCGGCGCTGACTGGCTGTCTTGCGAATGGGGGACACGGCACTGTTCCCACTAACTTCCTGGCGAAACTCCTCATGCGAAGACTGAGACTGAGAGGTCTCTGTGGAAGAAAGCCGGCTGTGTTTTGCTTCCACATAAGGACTGGCACAACTCATCTGTGGAAAGAAGCCCCTCATCAGTTTCGACAGAAATAACAGACCATTCAGTTTGTCAAACACCTTTCTTTTTGATTTTCACCAGAGTATTTACTTGGATAGAAATCTTACAGAGTCAAGTAACAAATGCACAGTTTCTCAGACATCTTAAAGTCTAGGCCCCAGCTTACACTTTAAGAATTAGGAATTCAAATGCCTTGAGACATAGATATAGTAGATGAAACAATAGTACAAACCTGATAATAATGAAAGTATGAGAAACTGTAAATGTTTATGCAAGAAACACTCGGCAACTAAACAATTTTAAAATGTTTACATCTTTTGAAATTATAAACAAACAGTCTCCATAGATTCCTATTTCTGGATTTTAGGCAGCTTAGGAGGTGAGAGAAAGAGAGATGCTTTTGATATGGGAAAAAGTTGCCTATAAACAGAAGAACTTTTCTGCTTCTTCATAGGTAAGTGTCTGTCCCTATGAATCCCACAAAGCAGCTTCCTTGTGGTTTTGTCAATTCTATACTAATAACTAGAGAACTGAAAATAGGGGTGTGGGGGTGTAGGGATATCCTCTTGGAGATGGGGAAGGAGGAATGGGATGAGGAACTGTCAGAGGGTAGAACAGGTGGAATAAAGACTGGACTGGTAAAAAAGATTAAAGATAATAAAAAAGAAAATGTGGGTAGGATGAAATTATGGTCTGTTGGGGATTAGCATATAGACACTATATAGAGTACACAAGAAAGGAATATATTTTGTGCACGAATTTAACTTTGGGAAAATATATTATAGCATAAAAGGCAAACAAGAAGAAAGATTAGCATCACTAAAATGCTGTAAAAATGTTATAGTACAGCACTATACCTGGCACAAGCCTTACTCCAGTTCTAGAGGCTAGCAGGCTACCTCAGGTGCCTTTCTGCAAGGAGCTACATGTATTAACCGCACATGGGGTTGAAGCGCCCCCTAAAAGAAATCTGGCTGCGATGAACATGTCATCCCTTTTGGAAAAGGAAGAGAAACTACTCAGCATCATCCATGGGCAGATTGTTACCTTTTAACATATTGAGTGGTGTGTTGAACTACAACTTAATAATATGAATAATTTCTTTCTAAGATGCTACCGTTATGCAAAGGAAAAAAGACACATTAAGCAGAAGAACAGTAGAACACTGGGAGTGCAGAGACAATACTGGGAATTGAAAGATTTAACTGGGACTAAAGGCAGGAGGAGTAGAAGAGCGGGGCGGGGGAGAGTAAAGTTAAAAATAAGGATATATTTTAAAAGATACGTGAAAACCTACTTCTTGGTAAGGTAATTAAAAATAATTTTAAAAAATTATAGCTGGAACTAGAAAATACCATCCTGAGTGAGGTAACTCAGTCCCAAAAGGACATGCATGGTATGTACTCACTAATAAGTGGATATTAGCCACCCCCCCAAAAAAAAAAGAAAAAAGAAAAAAAGAAAGAAAAAGAAAAAGAAAAAGAAAAGTACAGAATACCCAAGATAAAGTCCACAGGACTTCAAAAGGTCAACAAGTTGAAGGGCCTAAGCGAGGACTCCTCTCCCACTTGGGAGGGAGAAGAAAGCAATCAGAAGTGGGGAGGGAGGCATGGAAGGACCTGGACGGGGAGGGGGCAGGAAGAAGGGAGCATGATCGGGTATTAGGTGGGGGAAAAGGACTGAAGCCCGGAGGGCCAGCAGAAAGAATGGAAACAGGCAACCTCAGGAGATAGGAGGTTGGGGGATCCTCCAGAATGTACCAGAGACCTGGGAGGTGTGAGACTCTCAGGACTCAAAGGGAGGGACCTTAGATGAAATGCCTGACAGTAGGGAGAGGGAACTTACAGAGCCCACCTCCAGCAGGAAGACAGGGCATCAAGTGAGGGAGAGGGGGGCCATCCCACAGTCACAACTCTGACCCATAAGTGTTCCCATTTGAAAGAGTTACAAAGCAATCAGTCCTGGTATTTTTAAGAGGGAGAAAATATTAATTACTTGGATGATACAAAGAGCCTGAATTAAGTCGACCTTTGTCACATAATCTAGCTTTCTTTTTCCTTTGTGGCAGACTAAGTCCCAAGATACAGAGAACTGATTACTTTGGTAACATTACCATTAAATTCAATGGATACACTGATGTACTCTCAGTAATTCTTATGAGAAATAGACACAAAACTGGCATAGTCTTTAAAAAAGTTGGATAATTATTTACCTCAGTAAAAGATTGAGCTACAGTTTATACATAGGGTGATTTATAGATTTAAGCATTCTGTAAGAATTCTGGAGCACCATACACATGTATATTAAAGCATGGCTATATAAAGTACTTCAGCAAGCTCTCT